>JAOTAY010049840.1:0-20140 GCA_025629805.1 Erythroxylum baracoense
TATGAATTGTTAAACTTCTAATTCAAAGTTCGTACTACTCCATATATCATATTATTATATTGATAAAATTATTTAAAATTTTTTATAATTAATTTTTGCAATGTTAGTAAATACTAATGATTAACTAATACTACTATTTAACACTTAAAATTATATTACGTTGTAAGCATTCAAAACAAATCTCCAATAAAGCATATCTTAACTATGATAGATTATAAAAATGTTAGTTTAAAAATTTTAGAAAATGTCAACCATTTGGTGGCGATTTAGAGAAATCGTCACTGAATGTGCAACAATTAGTGACGATTTCTAAAAATCATCGCTGATGTTTAACCTTTTACGACAATTCACAGAGTTCGTCACCAAATATTGACCTTGTTATCATGCTTCTAGCATATCGTCGTAAAATATAGAACCTTTGGTGATTATTTCCCTTATTAGTCATCAAATGTTTGACAAGTTATGGTGACATTTTTTGAAAGCTTCACCATAAGCTTATCTAGCGATGAACATCTAACATCGTCAGCCATTGTGCGTCATTCTGCAACGATTTTTCTTAATCTTCCCTAAATATTTAGCATTTGGTGACGCTTTTATTGTACGTCGCAAAATGTTCTCTCTTTTGTCACAGTTTTCTGTTTGGTTGCTAAATTCTTAGTTTTAATGACGACTTGTTTAAATCGTTGCAATATGTCACTTTTGGCAATGATTTTCGTTTCGTCGCTAAAGAACACGTACTAAATCATCCATTTGTTGTAGTGTAAGGACCACGTATGATTTAGTTGTAGGGGAATAAGTGCTTATATTATGATGAACTTTGTGACTTCGCCTAGACTCATGATACTACGATTCATATATTGATTATTTTTCATGATAGCTTCATAATTTTCTGAGTGTTGTTTATAAGTAATCCTTAAGTTAGGATACATTTTTAGTTTAAAATCTAAAGCATGAGAGAGACAAGCACGATTAGTGCTTTCTTTAAATTATTTCAAGTATCTCATTGGTTTTGTTTAATGAAAGTATGCAAGACTTGATGCATTTTTTACATCTACGTGAGCTTTGAGTCTAAGAGCATTCATCACATTTGTGCTCATACATATCTTTTTGTTGTGTGTTATCAAGCATAACTTGTTTATGCTAGAACTTGCTTTTGAATACGCGTTAAGACCGCATTTTTGATGAATTTTTGTATAAAGGTGATAAGGGCATTTACGATAACCATTTTTGACTTAAGCAAGCCTACCTTACTTTTTATTCCTAGAAAACAATTTGAGTCTTGCTCTTTCTTTTCTTACATAATAATCTTTTTACATTAATGAGATATTTTCCTTGAATCGAAGTTGTGTATTCTTGAATTTATCCATTTTATATTTAGTTAATTTATTTTAATTTCTTGTTAATTTTAGTTAAAAACTAGTGCTTAATTCTCTAAAAATTTGACCTAATTTTACAACTATTACGAGAGGTTTCAAGAATCATAATTATTTTGAAAGTTTCGACACGGCGATGGTGGGTGAATAAAATGATTTATGTTGAAGTGTCTTGTTGGCTTGTCGAGGAGTTAAATGGGCTTTCTGGCCTTGGATGTTGATGTTATACAAAACAAAGCAATGTGAAATTACATAATCTACCTTGTGACTTGCCAATTAACTTTTTTATTGTGGCTCTGGTAGTTTTGTCAGTTCATGTTCATTTTGCTCATAATACATTTGATAAAAATGAAATTTAATATTATGTTGAACTGGCTAACGGGGATTCAATCTGTCTAAAGATTTCCTCCAGAATTTTAAGTCCAAATAGAGTTCGCGATGAGCTTTCGAGGACCATATTATAATAAATATGGTTAATTTATTATAATATTTTATCATTTTTTAAAATTTGAACTATAATTATAACATTAGTGGAAATTCAATTTTTATAATTAACCATATTTTTATTTATAAACTAATTTATAGAGGTTGAAGATATGCTACAATATTATGAATTTCATAAAGCTTGAAGTATTCTTATCAGACGATCTCTTCAATTTTCATAGTAATTAATTAAAATATACATGAAAAGATGAGATTTTTATCATTTCTTTTATTGTTAAAAAAATTCGGTGAAAACGTAGGTTTTCAAATTTTGTTCGTTGTATGTCGAAGATACGTAGTTCCTCGATTTGGAATGCAGCTGTAAAATCAAAGAAAGCAGCTCCTACTGAAAAGTATTTATTTTATCATAGCCGAAAATTATGAAGGGCTTCTTACTTCTTTAATAAGGCTCGAATTTAATGACTTTAATTCAAACTTTTAACTTTTTGAATAATTTTAGTAAAAATATTATTCTATTTTAATTGTGCATAGTAAAAAAAAGAAGTAAATGATGAAGGCAATATGAAATTTGTAGATTTAAATGTAAATTAAAATTTAATTATGTAAAAAACTTCATTATAAACGGAATTCTTGAACAAGAAATAAGCTTAAGGACGATTTTTTTTCATTTAATGGATTTCTCAACTATTGAGACTAAATTTCTCTAAAAAGATCAACTTTTAATTTAATTTCTTAAAAATCTCCTTTTAAGAAACAATTTAAAATTTTAAATAAACATTATTGAATAAAAAAGGTTCTTTTCCTTTTATTTTGATTGGATGATAACAAAATAGTTAATTATCAAAATTCCCTTTTGCATGAAAAATAAATCAAGTGAATCAAGTTTTAAGTATTAAATTAAGCTATAAATAATGCATTAATTGGCAAGCTTTGTTGGGAGTTGATTACGGGTTCTTCGAAATTGTGGGTGGATATCTTTATGCAAAAATATAGAATTACGAAGAGGACGACTGTTTGTTATTCATTGTGTAGGAATAAATAGATACAGTAGGTATGTACAATAAAGGTAAGGAGTATTCTAAGGAGTGTTCTAAGCTAATCAGTTACAAATGAAGATATTCTGGTCAAACACAAATTACACGGAATATTGTAATGTACATAATTACAGCATAATCACAGGGATACGGGTATTAATCACGTTTATCTTCTACATGCCCCCGCAAGATGGATCTCCGTGAGGAGAGACCAATCTTGGACCGTAATAGCAGAAATGGAGCCCGGGATAGAGGTTTTGTGAGAGCATCGGTGAGCTGATCTGAGGAGGAGACATGAGTAACACGTAAATTGCCTGTTTGAACCTATTCATGCACAAAATGAAAATCTAGAGCAATGTGTTTCATACGAGAGTGGAACACTGGATTAGAGAAAAGATATGTGACACCGATGTTGTCACAGTAAATGACAGGAGCAGCAGTAAGGGAGACTCTGAACTCAGAAAGCAGAGAACAAAGCCACCGAAGCTCAGCAGAGGTAGCAGCCACAGAGCGATACTCAGCTTCAGTAGATGAACACGCAACGGTCTGTTGCTTCTTAGAGCTCCACGAAATAGGACTACCACCAAGGTAGACAATTTAAGCACCAGTGGAAGTTAAGTCATCTTTTTGCCGGCCCAATCAGCATCAGAAAAGGCATGAAGTGTCAAACTCTTAGTAGGACAAATGACAATGCCTAGATCATTCGTTCCTTTCAAGTACCTGAGAAGATGTTTGACTGTATGCCAGTGAACAGAGGTGGGACGATGCATGAACTGAGAGAGTTTGTTGACTGCAAATGCAATGTCAGGTCTGGTGAGTAGGAGATATTGTAGAGAGCCAACAATGGTGCGATAATCCGATGGGTCAGAAAGAGCAGATCTAGACATGAGCTGTAGAGGATGATCAGTGGCTAAAGGTGTGAGGACTGGTTTGGAGTCTATCATGGAAGTCCCATGAAGTAAATCAGTAATGTACTTGCGCTAAGATAGGAGAAGACCTCCATAATGAGCCAGTACTTCAATACCAAGGAAATAAGATAGTGGACCCAAGTCTTTGAGGGAGAAGTGAGCACCAAGAGTAGAGATGATCTGACGAACAACATTTTGGTCAGGGCCTGTAACAATAATGTCATTAACGTAGACCAACAGATAAACAATAGTTCCAGAGGAGTTAAACACAAAGAGAGAGGTGTCAGCCTGAGAGTTCACAAAACCTGCAGATAGGAGGAACTTCCGTAAGGTGAAGTACCAAGCACGGGGAGCTTGCTTAAGACCATAGATAGCCTTATGCAATTTGCACACATGTTGAGGAAAGTCTTTGTCAACCAAACCTGGGGGATGTGCCACCCATAACTAACTGTAATGGTGAGCACTGTGCGGATAGTGGTCGGCTTGATCACAGGACTAAACGTGTCATGATAGTCGAGACCTAGGCGTTGATTGAAGCCTTTGGCCACCAACCGAGCTTTATACCTGTCAACAGAACCATCAGAAGAGTATTTTATGTGAAAAATCCACTTGCAACCCACAATATTAGGTGCAGTGGTAGGTGGAACCAGTTCCCAGGTGCCATTCCGAATGAGATTATTGAATTCCTCGGACATTGCTTGACGCCACTTCGGATCTTTGAGAGCTTGGAGCGCAGTGGTTGGTTCGGTGGGAGAGGACGAAATTTTGGTGGTAGTGAGGGTGAGTTTTTGTATAGGTGTATATATGTGGTTCTTGGAGCGAGTAGTCATAGGATGATTATTATTGGTAGTAATGGGAGGTTCTGCAGGTAGGTCATGAGTAGTATGTGAAGGCGATGGGGAAATGGTTACGGAAGGTGGTATGGGAGCTGGGTTAGGTTCTGGTTTGTGCGGAGATAGTGTCGGAGCACGAGGAGCAGAGCCATGTGATGCCAGCGTTGGAGTGGTGTCACGAGGAGCCATAGAAGGGAGGACAAGGGCAGGTGGAGACCACATAGTTGTGGAAGAGTGTTCTTCGGAGGGACGAGAGTCCTGAAGAGTGGAGAACGGGAATGAGGTTTCAACAAACTGAACATGACGAGAGACGTAAACTTTGGATGTGGTAGGGTCAAGAAAAAGATATGCACTTTGTGTGTTGGAGTAGCCTAAGAACACACAAGGAACTGAGCGAGGATCTAGTTTATGAGTGGTGTAGGGGCGAAGCTAGGGGTAACAGAGACATTCAAAAACACGTAACTTGTTATAGTTCGGAGTTTTGTGGAATAGGGTTTCAAAGGGAGATTTTATATTTAGAGTTTGAGTGGGAAGCCGGTTAATGAGGTAAACAGTTGTGGCAAAGGCATGATGCCAATAGGTGAGGGGCATAGATGCATGAGCAAGGAGAGACAGACCTGTCTCGACAATGTGACAATGACGTCTTTTTGAGTACCCATTGTGTTCTGGTGTGTGGGGTGGAGTGGTATAGTATGTAATGCCATTAGTAGCCAAAAAAGAAGCAAGTGCAGTGTATTCCCCCCCCCCCTCTGAATATAGTGCTTTTATTTTGCAGTTGAAGAAATTTTCGACTAAAGCCTTAAACCGAGTGAAAACATCAATAACTTGTGATTTGCGTCGGAGAGGATAGTACCATACATACCTAGTGAAATGGCCTACAAAGATAATGTAATATTTGAAATTCTCAATAGACATAACCGGAGAGGTCCAGACATCAGAGAAAATTAATTGCAATGGTTGAGTGGATTCTAAAGTAGACACATTAAACGGAAGTTTATGACTTTTATTGCAAAAACAGGCATTACATGCATTATTGGAATGAGTACCAGGCACAGGTAGATTAAAATGCGACAGAAGAAATTTGAAAATCGGATCAGCAGGATGTCCTAACCGATTGTGCCAATTGGACATAGAAGTACGGACACGAGAGCAAGAGGCTCGAGGCGGTATAGTGAGTTGAGATGCTGGCCACTCGTAGACACCATTCCTAGTTGGTCCCTTTAGCAGGGGTGCCCCCATGCGCAGATCCTTCACAACAAAACCATTGGGTAAGAATTCAATGGATAGATTATTAGACTGACAAAGTTTAGATACGGATAAAAGATTTTGTTTCATAGCGGGAACACATAACACATGATCAATATGTAAAGAACGTGTAAAAGAGGGTAAGTGTAAGGAACCAGTGTGTGTGATCGGTAGACCTGTACCATCTCCGATCATAACATCATCATGTGCATCATACGGTGAGTGTAGGGAAAGATTCTCAAGATCTGAGGTGACGTGATGCGAGGCTCCGCTATCAAGCAGCCATGTGGGCGCCGACTGGGTGGGAGATGCTGCAAAATGAGCCATGGGTTGCCAGGCAGTAACTGGCCGTGGTGACTAAGGACGATGTCTTGGCGCACGAGGACTGGATCCAGTAAGGACTTGTGGCTGATTGTAGATCACGCAAGCTTGAGAGCATCACCTGACGGAGTGGCCAAACACACCACACAATTGGCACTTGCCCTAATAACCACGTTGCTGGACACCTTCTGCCTGCGGAACTTGAGGAGTAGACCACTGGGACTGCGTGTGGGATGAAGCAGACCACTGTGGCTGCTTGTGCTGAGATATGGACTGCTACTGGCCACGCCTGCCTTTGCCTCGCGAGTGGACCGCAACAGGGTTTGCCGTGGCTGGCAACATTGGAGTTGAGACAGGAAGTGATTGACGCAGCAACAACTCCTTACTGATGAGTTTTTCAAGTAACTCATCGAAACTGATGGTGGTGTCCTAGGCATTCACAACGTCAACGATCGGTTGGTAAGCATCATCAAGACCGTCGAGCACTTTTTCAATGAGATCTTTAGGATCCATGGGTTTTCCCATGACAGCAAGTTCGTCAGCCCAACTGCGGAGAAATTGCATATACTCTGTGATAGAGTGAGATCTTTACACGTGGCGCTTGATTTGATCTTTAATTTGCTTCAAGTGACCACGGCAACGAGTAGCATAGGTAGTCTCAAGGATAGACCAAACTTCACGACTGGTGGTGGCCCGCGTGAGGATGGAAAGTACTGAAGGTTGATCCTGAGTTCTCTTATTGGCTTGATGACTCCTTATTGATCCTGAGTTCTCTTATTGGCTGGATGACTCCTTCAATACTTTCCATCCTGTCGATTCCAGTGTTCAAACTTGGGGTTGGGGATGTCCACGCCATTGACGTGTATAAATTCTGGTGGAAAAGAGATAGTTGCCATCTATGTAGCCCTGTAGTCCATATCTGACAAGAGAGCCACGAATTTGCATGCGCCATGCAAGATAATTTGTGGGAGTGAGTTTCACCGTACTTTGATAGGGGATGTTGACAGCAACTAGAGAATGCTGTGAGTCTGGAGAATTAGGGATGGCAGAACTTGTCATTGCCGCAGTGGAGGAGGGGGAATATTCAATGCCAGACATTGGAGAAGAAAAAAAAATGAAGCAGACACCAGTATGATCAAAAGCAGTCGGTGACAGAAGGAAAATTTTGATTATTGGTAGATCGCAGCTCTGATACCATATAGAATTACGAAGAGGACGACTGTTTGTTATTCATTGTGTAGGAATAAATAGATACAGTAGGTATGTACAATAAAGGTAAGGAGTATTCTAAGGAGTGTTCTAAGCTAATCAGTTACAAATGAAGATATTCTGGTCAAACACAAATTACAGGGAATATTGTAATGTACATAATTACAGCATAATCACAGGGATATAGGTATTAATCACATTTATCTTCTACAAGAAATACATTCCGTTTGGTGATCTTAGCACGGTGTCGTACAATCCTTCGGGTTCTTACGTTTGCATTCTATTATTAGAAGTTTTAAAAAGCTGAAGAGTAGCTCTTGGAGAATTGGGAATGGTTCAACCTTATCTTTTTTATTTGATAAGTGGTGTTTTGATAAGGAGCTAATGTTTGTTGTTGATAATATCAGGAAGAGTGAGGCTTATTATCGGGTGTCTAATGTCATTTCGAATAGAGGAGAATATGATTTGGAGGTTTTGGAGTTAGCCCTTCCTTTGGAGATTAAGGAAACCATAGGAGCTATTCTTCTGTCTCATCTTTCAGAGAAAGGATATGTATGTTTGGTCAGCTGGCCCTAATGGAGTCTTTTCTTATAAATTAGCCTATCGCTGGCTCACTAGGGACCAAGAGGAGAACTTTCAATCGAGGATTACTTGGGTTTGGAAACTTCAAGCTCCAAAGAAAATGCGTTATTTTATTTGGCTTCTTTTTTAGGAGCGTGTAGCCTGTAATAGCCAAGTAACCCAAGTAGGGTAGGCTTCGGGAGTTTAATGTGTGATCATGCTAGTTGTTGGTTAGGTGGTTACTCCTGCAGTGTTGGGATTACTACTAATATGGTGGTGGAACTAATGACTATTTGTTTCGACCTCTTCCTTACTTGGGAAAAAGGCTATTAGAATGTCGTCCTCGAATCTGATTCTCTTTAGGCTGTCAACCTCGTCACTAAGGGATGTAACTCGTTTCATCCTTATTGTCCCTTGGTTGATGATATTCAAGATCTGTTGAAGAGAGATTGGGTGAAGGTGCAGCATGTCTTAAGAGATGGTAACCAGTGCATAGATTATTTAGCCAAACTTGGTTCTGCTCAAGATGCAGATGAGGTTATGTGGGAATCTCCTCCTTAAGGTATGAGAATGTTGTTGTTTAGGGACTCTGTTGGGTCTGCATTCGTTAGGTCATAGTTTGTCTTGTTTTTTTTTTCGTTGTACCAAAAGAAAAGCTATAAATAATTTAATTTAATATTATATTTAATTAGTTAATATTAATTATTAATAATAATTATGAATAATTTAGTTTAATCTTTATAATTAATCTAAATTTTAAATAATTTCAATTTAATAATTACTTAACAAATATAATTTAAATTTAAGATATTTTCAAAATATATAAATTTCAAAAAAATTTACTTTAATAATTAAAAATATATTAATTAATAAATTAATTTTAACTTATTTAATTATATATTTTAATAAAATATAATAATGTTTATTGTTAATTTATTAATAATTTTATATAAACTTAAAAATAAGTTTAGTTAATTAATTAATTTATAAAATTAATTTTTAATTTTTCGAATATGTAATTATTATCAATGATAAAATATAGTTCAATTAATATTAATAATTAAACATGATTTTTTTATTTAAAAATAAAAAACAAAAATAAGAATTGAAAATTAAAATTTACGACAAGCACAATGCACTTAGTAATGCGTTGAAAATCAGCTGGAAGTTGTAATTCATTTGTTTCTTTTTGATCAATTTAGCTCTCTGTAGACACTTCAATAGATACTGATTCGAGTTTGACAATGTGACTTATTGTAATGATGTGATAGCTTTTACTATATTAATATAATTTCTTTCATTCTTTTTAGAAAGGTGACTCAATTTATAACATACAAAGGGTTATTTTAGGAACCTTGACTTCAAATAGATCTTTTGTGACAAAAATTTAACAAATTTCAGAGGGCATTTTACAGAGGCACACACGTGTGTACATATATATAAACAAAGTTAGAGAAATGTAAAATAGAACTGCAGAAACAATAATGTTAAAGATGTATCAGAAAAGGATGCAGTACGAAATATGTTAGGTAAGACGTATATAATGTTAGTGTATACTATTGCAATCAATTTATGTTGGCTATTAATTTATTTGTATGACAATATATTATTCAATAAAAGACATTCTTTATCTTTGTGTATTAATTAATTAATTAATTATTAATCATAAAGATAAAATCTATGGAATAATTATTATGCAATTAGAAATTATAAATCGATTATAATTATGAGATTTGAATTGTATTTGTTATATTATTCCTAAAATGTTCCTAGTCGTAGTTTCATCAAGACGGGATATTGATGAAATGATTAGACTAGCACATATTTGTTTTTTATGAAGAAAGTAATTGATCTCATAGATTAAAGTGTGGAGACACTTAAACAAACACATGGGTGCTTATTAGAGAATAAGTTTACTGAATTAACCCGATTATGAGAATCCCGAATGAAACATTACTTGTGTGTGTATGGATTATCTCATTATGATGGTTGTATAATTGATCCTTAGACTTGAGATTACCAAAGTTATTTTATGTAGGAATTACTATGTTTTGATGCTACCTATGTTTTACTCTTGGAGTAGTTCAATTCGGTAGTTATTGGATATAGTATGAACTATATGAAGATAGTTGAGTAAATCAACAAAGAAATTCATTGTCCTAAAGTAATTAGGAAGAATGTTTTACTGTTCTTGATTAGTAATGATTTTGAGAATCTCTGACTAGAGTAAATTGAAATTTGGAAAAGTTGTTTCCAAATATCAATTATAAATCATTTACTAATTAGCAAGAACGAACATGATTGGATTAATTAGAGTAGACACAAATTCCATACTCTAAGCCCAATTGGAACATTAGATGACGAAAGAATTAATTTATTCATCATAGCCATGCATAGACAGGTTAAGTCCAACCGCTTTGACATTCCTATTAGTTGGGTGGTTATGACATGTTGCTAGGCGTCAATCATGATCTGTGATTATAAATTGTTTAATTAGGGAATTAAAGATAAATTAGGAGTTTTAATTTATCTAATTCTAATTATGAATTAGAATTATAATTTATAATCATGACCAATATGTTAGGAACCTAATGGGTCACACATAAAAGGACTATAAAGGAGAAAGTGAAATTTGAATTAAGTTGGACCTAATTGAGAAGTTTTAGAAACTTTAAGGATTAATATGTGATATTTGATCTTATAAGGACTAATTTGTAATTATGACTAAAGTTTGATTTTAGTTGTAATTTTGATAAATTCCAAGGACATGAAAAATATGAATTTTCATATAAAAGGAAAAATTAGAAAAATTGGAGCTAGCACTTCTTACATTTTTCTTCTCAAATTAGATTTGATTTTTCTCTGAAAAGATATGTGGATACCATTACAGGCTAGATGATTGAATGGCTAGTGGATTGACATATTCAAGGCGAAAGGAAAAATTACAGTAGGAAATCAAAACAGGTCAGTATGCCTTTGTTAATTTCTTATTTTGTGTTTCCGATTAAATTTTGTTAAAGTTGATTTCGTGGAAAATTTTAAATTCATTCCGCTACACTTAGATTCAATGTTCTGTTTATTTTCCAAAATATACAAGTTCTCAAAACATTGTAATTGCTCAAGTTATTCATATCATATGTATATGCAATGTTTATAAGACTTAAATTTATTTATTACGTTGTTGTGACCGAGTGCCTTTTTCACTGTCCCATATTTATTATGGATATTGGGCTCTATCATACTGTCCCGTATCCGTTGTGGATACTGGGCTTTATCATACAAATTGAGCCATAGGCTCTTACCACGGATGTCTGAGCTTTAAGTTCTTTTTCATTAGCGTCTCCGGTCACAACTACTTTTATATTTCATGCATTTATGGAATAAATGCATTTCACATTTTCAATCATGATATTCAGTACCCTGCATTCACATTCACATTTCTCATTCACAATGATCTTTGGACTTAGTCCGGAATTCAACATATAAGTTGAGAACACATAGTCAATCATATTCATATTCAAGTAGCACTTCTAATATAGTCCATAAAATAGAACTCCTCGGACAATCAATTACCCGGAATGAACACAATCACATTTATGTAATAATTCAATACAGAATGTAAACAACAATAATTTAATGTGAGATCATCTTAGGTTACTCACAAATGCTCCCTTTAGCTTATTGCTTTGAAATCGCGGCAGTGTCTAGAAGTAGTCGCTCAACGTGCTCTTTTATATGCAATCACATACATTTTCATATTACTACATTGCACATTCAGATGAATAAGCACATTTATATATGTATCATGTATTATGCATGTTCAATGATAAATTTTCAGGTATGTTTCTTTAATACACTTGATCACTTTAATTGATCACTTATACATATTCCACTCTTTTTCCTAGGATTATACATACACTCCCACAATTTCCTAGTTTTCATTCAATCATTCCCAATTCATCACTTATATACTTAGAATCACATTCCATTCATGGGAACATCTTTATACCATTACCAACCCATATTTACACTTATCCTTGAACATTTCCATGATCAAAAAGCTTCTTATAAAACACACACAATTGGTACTTTATATCTAAAATTTTAGCAAACTAAATCTATACATTCACCAAAATCTTCTAGCAACATATACTCATACATTCACCCACTTCTCTTCATAATACCCTATGTTCTTTAATGCTCATTCATCCATACCTTATACACATTTCTCATGTTCTTAAGATCATATTTGCATTAAAAACTCATTTATTCCTTAAACATATCAAAATTTCCAGATTTGAACTCATTCTCATCAAAACAGTTCATTGTTTAGG
The DNA here is from genome assembly GCA_025629805.1 of Erythroxylum baracoense. Lineage (NCBI taxonomy): Eukaryota > Viridiplantae > Streptophyta > Magnoliopsida > Malpighiales > Erythroxylaceae > Erythroxylum > Erythroxylum baracoense. Next base: position 12,263 of record JAOTAY010049840.1, read on the forward strand.
GTATGATTTCAATTAACTACATAAACTAATTAAGATATCTTCTAGCAAACTGTTTCACAAAAGAATTAATAAGACATCAAAAATCATTTTTCATGTTTTATACTTTGACAAATTCGAGCTCTGAAGTCCCCAAAAAAACGGAAATAATATAAAGTTTCTGCATAGGGGTTTATCACAGGCAGTATTAGAAAAACAGGTATAGCTCAAGCTCTAGTTACTATTTTATCAAGCCACTTTCATAAAGGTCAAGCTAAGATCTATATCTACAAGTTTCATTCTTTGAGTTTCTTCAAATTAATGCCTTAAAGACATGTAAAATAGGTCAAAAGAGGAAGATGAACTTGAAACCAAAATTTCGACATACAACTTTAATTTTCCAAAATTGTTCTCAAGGCAAATTTTCGGGTCAGTTTTGTATGACCATTATGACCTAGAGAATGAGATATTTAGGGAACACCTTCTTCTGACAAAATGTTCCAAAATGTCTTAAGTTTCTAATGACATCAAAGTCATGAATTTTGGTTTGGTATTATGCAAGTTATAACCAAATTATTATAGACTATTCTCATAACACAACTATACACAGTTTTTAACTTCAAGCCATAGTTCAATACTCTTAAGGATAGAATTCAAATTCGATTCCTTCAAGAAAAATGTAATCATATGTCTCTAGTTTAATATAGTACAAAATGAATCCAATATGGATATTTATAGATCAAGTTATAGCTAAAATACAGATGTATGTTTAGTAAAACACTGCATATAACATACTCCAACATACTTCATTGTCAAAACTCTATCATTTCTCAATCCTTTCAAGTTAATGATTCAATTAAACCTAAATTCCTAGTTCAGAATTTTCTAGTCACAATTCACAAATTCATGAATAATCACAACCCAAAACAGAACCTAATTCACACGTATCTATTTTACATTTTCTGCATTTCACTACTCTTCATATAAGTCCAATTACCACAATCCTTCATCTCACTTTCTACACATTTTTGTTTTGCTTGTATCACTGAAACTCTTCTTCCTACAACACCACTCACGCTTGCATCCATTTCCAAACACTAAAACGTCATCAAAATGTCATTTACACTACCCATATAACTTAAAGCATCACTTACTTGATTCAGAAAAATTCTAGCAGTTGAGAGGGCAAATATGTGATTTCGGTGGATGGAGAAAAAAAATAGAGAGAAATAAAAAAAATATGGACTGGAATGTTTTCTTTGCAAAGTGTAACATGGGTAAGCTAGTAACATAAAAAAAATGCAGAAGTTTAGTGTTTAAGTGATGGATGAGAAAGAAGGAAGATGGTGTTTTCGGTGGAGACAAAACAAAGGAGCTGCAGAAACTTTCTTACGCAAAAATGTGACTAGGTGGCTCCATCCCCTATTGACACATGTCCTTTGGCATGTTTTACACTTGTCATCCATTTAATAAGCCCATATGTCACTTACTAATTACTCCACTTGTCACATAAAAATTTGTCCAATTGTCAATCCATAATTAGTCCATTTGTCAATGAACTACTAATCCAATTGCCACACTTCCATTTGTCTCTTACTTCTATATTTTTCTTAGTCCAAAATACTCCAAATTTTCAGAAATTTTCGAAATTTCTGAAATGTCACAAAAAATGTGAGAATAATTTAAATTTCTAAAATGTCACCAAAAATGTGAAAATAATTTTAATACACATCGATTCAGTTTTTCAAAACAATTAATCCACAATTCACATTTTATTCACATTAAAGTCACTTATACCCAGAAAATGTCAATGAATGCATGTACAATTATTTTAATGAGCTTCAACATTATTCATGTATATGTGTATGCTATATAAAGCATGAAATGCACTTCAAAATTCTTAGCAAACTCTCATATATAGTATCCTAGGGTTCTAACCCTAATCGCAGGATAATGGGATGCTACAGTTAATGTCCAGTCTTAATAAAACAATGACTAAGAACAATTTAGGAATAATACATAAATGCAATATAAATATCATAATTATAATCTCATTATAATTTCATTTGCAATGTATAATTATGCCATGGACTTGTTCATATATATCTAAATATGTATAAGATAAAGAATTTCTTTAAACAATTGTAACTAAATTATAGCCAAACTAATTAGCTGTAGGCATAACAAAAGTTCCATCTAGTTCCTACCATGGGAATAAAAGATTTGAGGTATGTTAAGAATGGAAAGAAAAACCTAACAAAAATAATGGGTATTGATGATTTGAAGGTCGAAGGCCACCTGTAAGAAAAGCAGTTCAATAAAATTTTTAAAAGTTCAATCTCACCAACTTCAATTTCCTATTTAATGCAATAAGTAATATGCATCTAAGTAAAAAAATTCAAGGCAAATCATGAAGACCAGATAGTTAATTAAAAATGAATTTGAGGAAAAATGATAAAAATGAAAATTTTAGTTGTAAAAAGGGAAAATTAAACCTTAAAATAAAAATCAAGGAATGTAATACTTTCAATTTTGTGAAAGTAACATATAACTATGCCTAATTGAAATTTCTTCAAAAGTTTCTAGGTTGAAATTATTCAACTAAGTTATGAGTTAATAATTTTGAATGAAATTGAATATTAGCTAGCTCAAATATATTGCCAATTTAGTAACTAACCATTAATTTTACAAAAAATTGTAGAATGCTAATTAACTTAAAAGTTCCTAAATTTAAGTAGCACAAAAATGCCAAAAGCTCAATTTCAATACAATTAAACATAATTACATGAAATTAGGAGTTAGAAAACCTTAAAAGATTCTTCAATTTCATTGGTCAAGCATAAATTTAAAAAATTAAAAAGTATACGCAAATAATTAAGAAATCCTCAATTTTAAACTTTAACTTAAGCAATTTTCAATTTGAATGTAATGTCATAAAATTGAATTCAAAGACATGTTTAAAAGCATAAAAATAAATTAAATTAATTAATAATTTAAAGAAAAACACATGAATTTTAAAAAAACCCAAAAGAGAAGGAGGTTAAGTTTTACCCCACATTGAAATGGGAGAATTAATTATTGTGGTTGATGGAATTGTGTCTTGAAGATGTAGATAGCTTCACTAGAGCTAAATATGCCACTTGAGGTTCACTAGAAAAGGAGTAGAGTCATTGGAGATTCAGGAATGATTTTAAGAACATTAGAATATGAAGTGCTCCAAGAAATGATTCTTTGTTCATGGGAAAGAAAAGAAGAAATGGGTGAGGATAGATGCTTGAAGTTGGTAAGAATGGGGAAATAATAGGAAGAAAGCAACAGCTGTAAGTGAGATTTAGAAATAAGATAGATTTTCTAGATGAAAAGGTAAAGAAGAGTTTTAGATTGTTTAAAAACTCATTACATTGGTTGATAAGGCAACTATATTGGTTAACCAATGCATAGTGTTGGTCAACCAATATAAGTGATGAAACTCTAAATAAACTCACTGCATATGAATTTTTTTGAAAAAGTTACTTTATTGATTGATCACTAAGAGACAATGGCTGACTAATTTTAGTAATTGATCGACTAGTTCATTAACCAAACTATGAAAAAACTCAATGTATAGATGAAATTGTAAATTATAAGGACACTAGTTGATCACACTATGATATAGGTTGACTAGTATGACTTGAAAATTCTGAGATCATTCTCAAAACTTAAATTAAAACATTAAGACATATCATAGATCAACTTAATAAAAATTAATGATGAGTTAAGTCATATAAAGGTATCCTTTTCATATAAAATTCTCACCAAGCATACCTAATTATCTGTTAATTAACAAAACCTATTCTCACTCATTCGCTTAGTGAAAATATTAGTTAATTAGCATAGTGTGTCAATAAATTATAGTTTAATATGCCATTTTTACGTATGGTCTCTAATGAAGTGATATTTAATTTCTATATACTTAGTTCTTAAATGTTGAATGAGGTTCTTTGTATAGCATGAGACACTAGTTTTGTCCACCTAATGGGTATTTTTGTAAGATCTATGCTATGGTCCCTAAGTTATTGTCTAAGCCATAGAATGTATACTCAACAAATTTTATCTACCATATATTTGGCTTTGATAGTTGATAAGTAATTAGATTTTGCTTTTTACTAATTGATGTGACTAATACATTGCCTAAATATCGAATCGTACTAGCTTTTCTCTTGCTATCTAAAAGACTATTGATAAAATCCATACTCCAATATCTAACTAAATTAGAACTGTGTTATTGGGATACCAAAGTGCTAATGATAAGGTACTACATAGGTATTTAATTATATGTTTAATAATTAGAAGGTGAGACTCCTAAAGACTCGATTGAAATCTTACGTATAAGCATACACTAAATATAATATTGAACGTACTGACTATAAAATAAAGCAAAATACCAATCATAACTTGATAAAGTTTTACATTAACCATCTTACCATCTTTATCCTTATTTAACTTAGCTGTGATGTTCATAGAGTTTAGCTTGAACCATTTTGAAGCGTTTGAGTATTTCCTTAGTATACTTTCGTTGATTGGTGAAGACTCTCTTTTTTTAATTTAGAGTCCAAGAGAGAGAAATTAATATTTCCCATTATACTCATCTAAAAGTATCTACTTTTACACTTGGAAAGCTTTTCAAATACTCTTTTATTAGTAACATCAAAGATAATATCATCAATATAAATTTGAATAATTAGAATTTCATGATTACCATTTTTGATAAAAGGTATTTGATCAACCTTACCTTTAGTAATCCTATTTTCTAAAATAAATGCACTTAACTTGTTATATTGACATGTAATATGAATAAAAATAAAACATAAAAATAATACTAAAAGAAATCACTAAGGCAAGTGCACAATCATTTTCTATAATATAGCTTAAGTGAGTCGATTGCCGATCTTATAGAGATTGTGACTATTGGAAATGATTAGCTTTCTATTATCTAATTTAATAATGTGAATGCTTTATTTAAAGGAAACAAATAAAATAAATCTAAGTCACCAAATTAAAGGAAAGAATAATACTAAATAGCCAATGAGTAAATAAGATCCAAATAAGAATTCCCTTAGATTGTTTTCTATGCTTTAGATTTATCTTGACTTAATGATTAATCATAGTTCCTTGAATATGTAAGAATCTATAAGTGACAACTATATTTTTATCTTGAGTAGTACAGTCCCTATCTTTAAATTAATTTGACCAAAATCTCTTTCAAATCAAAGAAATATAAGAACGCATTAACTCGCTTTAAGAATTCTTATAATATATTTTACCATACTTAGAAAGACCATATAGTTCTATGTCTACTAATCTATAAATTTTTAATTATTCTTATTATAATCTATTCATATATATCTTCTATAGATATTAATATATAGATCTAAGTATTGAATCTTTAACTCTTGTTTCTTTAATTTAACATAATATATGAATATTAATAGTTTTCAAGAAAGTTAAAAATTTTCACTAAATTAAAGTATCAATTCAAGATATCAAGTTGTAATGTCCATCTTACCAAGATCTATATCCTAGTTAGTTCATAATAAAATAAAGGAAAATCATAAAAATAAGAAAGAAAAAAGAAAAAGAAATCATCCTCATGGTTCTTAAATTTTTGAAGTTCTTGATGAATATTAATGGATTTCTTATTTCTACTCCTATGGTTGTTCTTCTTTTGATCCTATTACTTTAAGTGGATCCTAATTAATTTTAGCTTTTAAAATGATCTCTCTTCTTCTTTTACTTTTTTTTTTCAGTCACCTGTCTCTTTAAAAACGACACCTTAAATTTATAACTATTATGATCCAAATACGGGACTATGTTGGCCTCTTATTTTCTTAAATCATCATTCCAGAATTATTACATAATAAATCACTACTAACGTAAGGTAGGATATGGTTTTATGTTACCGCTATGTTGAAAAATATAGATTGAACATGATAAGATGTTACAGATGTTTGAAGAAATATATTGCTCCCTTTTTGAACATAACAAAAATACTGTGATGTTTTAGTGCGATGTTAGTTAGTAAATAGCTCTTTGTGATACAGAAGCATCATGGTATCATGATAATATTTTGTTAGTGCTATGTTAGTACAATATTTTGAGTCTTTCATTTAAAATCAACCAAAATTGCTCCTAATTGACTCAAAATCTTCTCTAAATCCCTTCCTTTTCTTTTAAGGGACTAAAATAAGACTTAAATCAAAATATAAATTATTATAAGTACCACATCTAATAAAAAAATCAAAATATAAGAATAGCACTTCCAAAAATCATAGTAAAGATATATTCTATTTAGAAAATATCAAATTCTCCCACACTTAAGCATATGCTTGTTCTTAAGTAAATTTAATTCAGTACTCATAAATTAAATAAGAGGAAATTTCATAAAAGAATTAAATAAAGAAAATATATGGATCAAGGTTCTCTATTACTTATTCAATTGCAAAGGTTAGCAAATTGTTAGGTATCTAGCTACTTACATCAAATTATAAATCAATTCACTTCATTTCATAATCTTGAAACATAAACTTAATTCATAAAGTTCAACTTAATGAATAAAATGCACATATATGAGAAAAAATGCTTTAAATTTTGAACATGCTCATACCTTTTATTGAAAAAACATCACGCTAACTTTAAACCAAATAAGAGCATTTGGAGTTTGATTAACAAGTCACCTACCCTTTTTATATGAGAGTAAACACCTTGTCACAAATACTTCCCATTATTCAACTAATTCACTATTTCAAATGGCTATTAACACCACTCTTTAACTTTAACCCTTTTACATGGTATAAAACTAGTAGAGTGAATTTATTCAATGCTTATTTATTGACGCTTTATTTTTTATGTGGGATAATGAATATGATTAAAAGAATTCATATTGACTTAATATATGTAAAAATTATATAAAAAGTATCATAATACAAATCAAATATTCATTTTCTAAATTAATAAAACAAATTGAACTTAACTTAGCCATCAAAGCTTATATCTATTTGGCTAAACACTTTACATCACAAAGACAATCAAACTCATAATGAATTATCTCAATCAATATGTTGTCAACATAAAAAAGTTTTCTAAAATTGCTTCTTAGTAAGATATTCATAATGAAATTGTTAATCATAAACACATAAAGTCCCTTACTCACACTTAAGTTTTACATTGTCCTCAATATATATATATATATATATCATGCAATAACAATGAAAATAAACAATCAATAGGAGATAAATAAAATAAAAGAACTGGTATTTCCCTAGGATAACATAAGAAAAATTACAAGTTATGTCACATTTCCTCTGTAACATCCCGTTCCCATATTAAGGGTTAGAGCCCAGAAATACCGTACATGAGAAATAACAGAGATTAGAAAAATGCATTTCATACTTATGCATAAAATAGCATCATGTATGTGGCATTTATTATTGCACACATTACAATAATTTGTACGTGCACTCATTTGACATTTCCGGGTATAAATGATTGATTTAATGTAATTTTGATGTAGATAGTGAATATTTTATTTTGAAAATTTATTTGGTGTATTAAATTATTGATTTATATTTTTCGTGAAATTTAGGAAATTTTTGTATTAAATTATTGATTTAGAATTTTGGTGAAATTTAGGAAAATTCTAAAATTTTTGGGTATTTTTAGACTAGGAAAAATGCGAAATGGCAAGACTATTGATAAATGGTAGTAGAATTAACTGTCAAATGACTGTGAAAATTTTGATAAATGGCTATAGGATTTAATGAATGACTGTGAAAATTTTGATAAATGGCTATAGGATTTAATGACATATGTCATTAAAATTTGGAGACAATTGGAGTAGAAATTGGAATCAAATGGACTAGTTAT
>JAOTAY010049914.1:0-20131 GCA_025629805.1 Erythroxylum baracoense
TTTTCATTGAATTTGCTTTATAAAATCTATTTTAGTTATAATTAACATTTTATTCCTATGCAGGAAAAGTCTTTGGGTGTGGCACCTACACCTAGCGACCGTTCTAACGGATTGTCTTACCTACCGAAGGTTTGCCAACGAGCTGTTTTACCCACCGAAGGTACCTAGCCAGCGTGCCAACGGGCTTTTTTGGCCATCAAAGATGCCCAACTGACTTTTTTCTACCAAAGGTGTCTAGCAGACATGCCAACGGGCTGTTTTGCTCGCCGAAGGTGCCTACTGACCTTGTCAATAGGCCATTTTGCCCATTCAAGCTACCGAGCCATCATGCCAATGGGCTATTTTGCTCACCGAAAGTGCCAATGAGATGTGTTGCCCACCGAAGTTGCCTAAGGATCATGCCAACGGGCTGTTTTACCCACTAAAGGTGCCAACAGGCTGTTTTTCACACCGAAGGTGCCCAACTGACTGTTTTTTCCATTAAAGGTGCCTAGCGAACGTGCCAACTGATTGTTTTTCCAGCCAAAGGTTTGTCAACGAGCTGTTTTGCGTACCAAAGGTGCCCAATGGGCTGCCTTTCCCACTGAAGGTGCCTAACCACCTTTCCAACAGACTAGTTTGCCTAACGAAGGTTCCTAATGTCCATGCCAGCGAGTTGTTTTGCCCATCGAGGGTGCCTACTGACCTTACCAATGGGTTGTTTTGCACACCAAAGGTACCCCACTAGCTTTTTTCCCACCAAAGGTGCCAACCGAATGTACCAATGGGTTGTTTTGGCGATCGAAGGTCCCTAGTGACCTTTCGAACGAGTTGTTTCACCCATCGAAGGTGCCTAGTGATCGTGTCAATAGGTTGTTTTGCCCATCGAGGGTGCATAGTGACAGTACCAATGGGCTGTTTTTCCTACCAAGGGTGCCTAAGGACTGTGCCAATAGGTTGTTTTACCTACCGAAGGTGCTTAGCTACCATTGCAATGGGCTGTTTTGCCTACCGAAAGTGCCTAATGACCATGTCAATGAATTGTTTTGGCTACCGAGAGTGCCTAGCGTCCTTACCAATGCGCTGTTTGCCCACCAAAGGTGCGCAACTGGCTGTTTTTCCCACTAGAGGTGCCTAGTGACAGCACCCACCAAAGGTGCCCAATGGGTTCTTTTGGCCACTGATGGTGCCTAGCAATTGTGCCAGCGGACTGTTTACCTGCCAAACGTGCCTAACGATTATGTTAATGGGCTATTTTGCCCACCAAATAAGCCAATGGAATGTTTTGTCCATCGAAGATGTCTAGTTACCATGTCGACGGGCTTCTTTACTCACCAAAGGTGCACAATGGGCTATTTTTCCAATCTACGGTGTCACACAACATTGTAAACAGGCTATTTTACCCACTGAAGGTGCCTAACGACTGTTCCAAAGCATTGTTTTTCCATCGAAGGTTCCTATCGATCGTGCCAAAGGATTGTTTTTCCCACCAAATGTGCCTAATAAATGTTCCAACGTGCTATTTTACCCACCGAAGGTGCCTAGTGATCGCGCCAACAGACTGTTACACCCATCGAAGATGCCCAACGGGTTGTTTTGCCCATAGAGATTGCCCATAGATTGTGCCAACAGGTTGTTTTGCCCACTAAAGGTGCCTAACTGACTGTTTATCCCACCAAAGGTGCCTAGTGAACGTACCAACAGACTCTTTTGCCCACCGAGGCTGCTTAACGACCATACCAATAGGCTGTATTACCCTCCGAGGGTTCCTAGCGAATATGCCAATAGGCTATTTTGCCCACCGATGGTGCTTAGCGACTATACCGATGGGTTGTATTGCCCACCGAGGTGCCTAGGGACCGTGCCAACAGACTGTTTTGCCTATCAAAGGTGCCCAACAAGCTATTTTTTCCACCTAGGGTGCCTAGCAACCATGCAAATAGGCTATTTTACCCACCGAAGGTCACCAACAATAATTCCAAAAAGCTATTTTCCCACCAAAGGTGACTAGGGAACGTTCTAATGGGCTATTTTACCCACCAAAGGTGACTAGCTACCGTTCAAATAGGTTGTTTTCCCCACTAGAGGAGCCTATCGACCATGCCAATGGGTTGTTTTTCCCACCAAAGGTGTCTAGCGATCGTACCAATGGGCTATTTTAACAACCCAAGGTGCCTAGTGACCATTCCAATGACTTGTTTTAACAACCCAAGGTGCATAGTGACCAAGCCAAAGGTTTGTTTTGTCCACCGAAGGTGCCTAACTATCGTGCCAACGGGGTGTTCTACCCTTTGAAGTTGCCCAAAAAGTTGTTTTACCTACGGAGGCTACTTAGTGACCATACCAATGGCTGTTTTGCCTTTCGAAGGTGACTAGTGACTTGCCAATGGGTTGTTTTACTAACCAAAGGTGCCCAATGGATTGTTTTACCCACCGATGGTGCCTAATGATCAAGCCAACGGGCTGTTTTACCCATCAAAGTTACCTGGTGACCTTTCCAATAGACTGTTTTGCTAACCAAATGTGCCCAATGAGTTGTTTTTCCCACCGAAGGGGCCTAGCAACTATGTCATCTGGTTATTTTTCCCATCGAAGGTACCTAGCGACCATGCCAACGTGCTTTTTTGCCTATCAAGGGAGTCTAGTGACCATGCCAACGGTTTATTTCTCCCATCGAAGCTGCCTAACGACTGTGTCAATGGGGTGTTTTGCCCACTGAAGGTGCCCAACTGGCTATTTTTCCCGTCAAAGGTACCTAACAAACGAACAGGTTGTTTTGCCCATCAAAGATGCCTGACGACCGTGCCAATGGGCTATTTTGCTCACCGAGGGTGCATGGCGGCTATACCAACAAGCTGTTTTGCCCACTAAAGATGCTTGGTGACCATGCCAACGAGTTCTTTTGCCCATTGAGGGTGCCTAGCATCCTTGTTAACGAGCTGTTTTGCCCACCAAAGGTGCCCAACTAGCTATTTTTCCCACCAAAGGTTCCAATTGAATGTGTCAACGGTCTTTTTCGCCCATCGAAGGTGCCTAACGACTTGTGCCAACAGGCTGTTTTTCCCACAAAAGGTGCCTAGTGACCATTCAAACGGGCTGTTTGGCCAATCGAAGATGCCTAGCGACTGTGCCAATAGGCTGCTTTTCCCACCGAGGCTGCTTAGCAACTGTGCCAATAGGCTTTTTTGCCCGCCGAAGGTGCCCCAATTGCTGTTTCTCCCATGAAAGATGACTAGTGAATATGCCAGTGAGCTATTTTGCCCACCAAAGGGGCCCAACTGGCTATTTTTCCCACCAAAGGTGCCTATCAAACGTGCCAATGTTCTACTTTACCTACCGAAAGTGTCGAGTGACCTTTTGAAAGGGTTGTTTTGCCCATCGAAGATTCCTAGCGACCGTGCCAACGAGTTGTTTTGCCAACTGAAGGTGTCCAACGGGCCTTTTTTCCCACCGAAGGTACCTAGCGATCGTGCCAATGGGCTATTTTGCCCACCGAAGGTGCCCAAAAGGCTGCTTTTCCAACTGAAGGTGCCTAGCCACCTTTCCAACGGGCTATTTTGCCCACCGAAAGTGCCTAATGTCCATGTCAACAAGTTGTTTTCCCACCAAAGGTGCATACCGAATGTGTCAATGGGCTATTTTGCTCATCGATGGTCCCTATTGACCATTCAAACGTGTTGTTTCACCCACCAAAGATGCCTAATGATCATGCTAATAGGCTGTTTTGCCCATTGAGGGTGCTTAGCGACCGTACCAATGTGCTATTTTACCCACCAAGGGTGCCTAGGCACTGTTCCAACGTGGTGTTTTGCCCACTGAATATTCCTAGCCACCATTCCAAGGGGCCGTTTTGACCACTGAAGGTGTCTAGTGACCATGCCAACAAGTTGTTTTACCTATCAAGGGTACCTAGCGTCCTTACCAACCATCTATTTGGCCCACTAAAGGTGCCCAGATGGTTGTTTTTCCCACCAAAGGGGCGTACCGTCCGTGCCTAGTGACAGTCCCCACCAAAGGTGCTATTTTTCCCACCGATGGTGCCTAGCGACTATGCCAACAGACTGTTTTCCCATCAAATGTGCCAACAGGATGTGTTGCCCGCTGAAGGTGCCTAGCGATATCGCCAACGGGCTTTTTTACCCACCAAATGTGCCCAGCGGGCTATTTTACCCACTGATGGTGCCTAGTGACCGTGCCAATAGGCTGTTTTTCTCACCGAAAGGGCCAAATTGACTGCTTTTCCCAGTAAAGATGCCTGGCGAATGTGCTAACTGACTGATTTTCCTGTCGAAGGTTTACCAACGGGCCATTTTGCCCACCGAAGGTTCCTAGCTACCTTTCCAACGGGTTGTTTTGCCCATCGAAAGGTACCTAGTGACTATGTCAATGAGTTGTTTTGCCCATCGAGGGTGCCTACCGACCTTACCAACGGGCTGTTTTGACCACCAAAGGTGCCCTACTAGCTGTTTTTCCCACCAATGGTGCCTACTGAATGTGCCAACGGGTTGTTTGTTCCATCGAAGCTCCCTAGTGACCTTTCAAATGGGTTGTTTTGCCCATCGAAGGTGCATAATGACCTCGCCAATAGGCTGTTTTGCCCATCCAGATTGCCTAGCGACTGTGCCAATGGACTGTTTTGCCCACCAAGGGTGCCCAGGGATCGTGCCAACATGCTGTTTTGCCCACCGAAGGTGTCTAGCTACCATTCCAATGGGTTGTTTTACCCACCAAAAGTGCCTAATGACCACGCCAACGAATTGCTTTGCCTACCGAGGGTGCTAAGCGACCTTACCAACGAGCTGTTTTGCCCACCAAAGTTGTCCAGCTGGCCATTTTTCCCACCGAAGGTTCCTACCGACTGTGCCTAGTGACAATACCCACCAAAGGTGCCCAACGGGTTGTTTTGGCCATCAATGGTGCCTAGCGACTGTGCCAGCGGACTATTTTCTCGTAGAACGTACCTAACGATCATATTAACAGGCTATTTTGCCCACCGAATATGCCAACAGGATGTTTTGTCTATTGAAGGTGTCCAGCTACCGAGCCAACGGGTTGCTTTACCCGCCAAGGTGCCCAACGAGCTGGCTTTCCCAACGACGGTGGCGAGAAACAATGTAAATGGGCTATTTTTCCCATTGAAGGTGCCTAATGACTGTTCCAAAGCATTGTTTTTCCACCGAAGGTTTGTAGCGATCATGCCAAGGGGTTGTTTTACCCAATAAAGTTACCCAATGGATTGTTTTTCCCGTCGAAGGTGCCTACTTACCATGTCAACGGGCTATTTTGCCCATTGGAGGTCACTAGTGACCTTATGAACGGGCTTTTTAGCCCTCCCAAGGAGCTTAGCGACTGTGCAAATCGGTTGTTTTGCCCACCAAAGGTGCCTTGTGACCGTGCCAATGAGCAATTCTACCCACCCAAGGTGCCTAGAGACCGTGCCAATGGATTGTTTTACCAACTGAGATGCCTAGTGACCTTGCCAATGGGTTGTTTTGCCCACCGAGGGTGCCTGGCAACTTTGCCAATGGGCTGTTTTGCCCACTGAAGGTGCCCAACTAGTTATTTTTCCCATCAAAGGTGCCTAGCAAGCGTGTTAAAGGGTTGTGTTTACCCACCGGAGGTGCCTAGTGACCATGCGAACAAGCTATTTTGCCCACCTAAGGTGCCCAGGGATCGTGCCAATGGACTGTTTTGCCCACCGAAGGTGCCTAGCGATCGTGTAAATAGGTTGTTTTGCCCACCAGGGTTGTCTAGGGATCGTGCCAACGGGCTATTTTACCCACTGAAAGTGCCCAACAGGTTGTTTTTCCCACTAAAGGTGCCTAGCAATCGTACCAACGGACTGTTTTCCCACCAAATGTGTGGGAACGGCTGTTTTTCCCGCTAAAGGTGCCTAGCGACTATGGCAACAGGTTGCTTTGCCCACCGAAGATGCCCAAAGGGTTGCTTTTTCCCACCGAAGGTACCTAGACATCATTCCAACACACTGTTTTGCCCACAAAAGCTACCTAGTGACCATGCCAACGAGTTGTTGCCTATCGATGGTGCTTGGTGACCTTGCGAATAGGTTGCCTACCAAAGCTGTCCAACTGGCTGTTTTGCCTACTAAAGGTGCCTATCGAAGGTACCAATAGGCTATTTTGCCCATCGAAGTTACCTGGTGACCTTGCCAATAGACTGTTTTGCAAACCAAATGTGCCCAATGAGTTGTTTTTTCCCACCGAAGGGGCCTAAAGACAGTGCCATCTTTTTATTTTGGCCACCGAAGTTACCTAGCGACCATGCCAACGTGCTTTTTTGCCCATTGAGGGAGTCTAGTGACCATTCCAACGGGTTATTTCTCCCATCGAAGGTGCGTAGCAACCGTGTCAACGAGGTGTTTTGCCCACTGAAGGTGCCCAACTGGCTAGTTTTCCCGTCAAAGGTGCCTAACAAATGAACAGGTTGCTTTGTCCATTGAAGATGCCTGGCGACCGTAACAACGGGCTGTTTTGCTCACCAAGGGTGCCTGGTGGCTATACCAACGAGTTGTTTTGCCCACTGAAGGTGCCTGGTGACCATGCCAATGAGTTCTTTTGCCCATCAAAGGTGCCTAGCGACCTTACCAACGAGCTATTTTTCCCACAAAAGGTGCTTAGAGACCACTCGAACGTGCTGTTTGGCCAATTGAAGATGCCTAGCGGCTGTTCCAATAGGCTGCTTTTCCCACCGAGGTTGCCTACTAACTGTGCCAATGGGCTGTTTTGCTCGCCGAAGGTCCCCCAATTGCTGTTTCTCCCACAAAAGGTGACTAGGGAATATGCCAGTGGGCTATTTTGCCCACCAAAGGGGCCCAACTGGCTATTTTTCCCACCAAAGGTGCCTATCAAATGTGCCAACGTGCTGTTCTGCCTACCGAAGGTGCTGAGTGACCTTTTGAAGGGTTGTTTTAACCATCAAAGATTCCTAGCAATCGTGCCAACGGGTTGTTCTGCCCACCGAAGGTATCCAACAGGCTTTTTTCCCACTAAAGGTACCTAGCGACCATGCCAATGGGCTGTTTTGCCACCGAAGGTGCCCAAAGGGCTGCTTTTCCAACTAAAGGTGCCTAGCCACCTTTCCAACAGGCTATTTTGCCCACCGAAGGTGCCTAGTGTCCATGTCAACGAGTTGTTTTCCCACCAAAGGTGCCTACCGAACGTGCCAACGGGCTATTTTGCTCATCGAAGGTCCCTATCGACCTTTCAAACGTGTTGTTTTGCCCACCAAAGATGCCTAATGATCATGCTAATAGGCTGTTTTACCCAATGAGGGTGCCTAGCGACTGTACCAATGTGCTATTTTACCCACTATGGGTGCCTAGGGACTGTTCCAATGTGTTGTTTTGCCCATTGAAGGTTCCTAGCCACCGTTCCAAGAGGTTATTTTGACCACCGAAGGTGCCTAGTGACCATGCCAACAAGTTGTTTTGCCTACTGAGGGCACCTCGCGTCCTTACCAACGAGCTGTTTGGCCCACTGAAGGTTCCTAGATGGCTATTTTCACAGCAAAGGGGCCTTCTGACCGTGCCTAGTGACAGTCCCCACCAAAGGTACTGTTTTGCCCATCGATGGTGCCTAGCGACTATGCCAACGGACTGTTTTCCCATCGAATGTGCCATCAGGATGTGTTGCCCACTAAAGGTGCCTAATGATCTCGCCATCAGGCTTTTTTACCCACCAAAGATGCCCAACGGGCTGTTTTACCCACCGATGGTGTCTAATGACTGTGCCAATAGGCTGTTTTTCTTATCAAAAGAGCCCAACTGACTGTTTTTCCCAATAAAGGTGCCTGGCAAATGTGCTAACTGACTGTTTTTCCTGTCAAAGGTTTGCCAGCGAGCCATTTTGCCCACCGAAGATGCCTAGCCACCTTTTCAACAGGTTGTTTTGCCCATTAAAGATACCTAGTGTCCATGTCAACGGGTTGTTTCGACCACCGAAGGTACCCTACTAGCTATTTTTCCCACCAAAGGTGCCTACTGAATGTGCCAACGGGCTGTTTTATCCAACGAAGGTCCCTAGTGACCTTTCAAACGAGTTGTTTTGCCCATCGAAGGTGCTTAATGACTGCGCTAATAGGCTGTTTTGCCCATCGAGGTTGCCTAGCGACTGTGCCAATAGACTGTTTTACCCACCAAAAGTGCCTAGGGACCGTGCCAACATGTTGTTTTGCCCACCAAAGGTGTCTAGCTACCATTCCAATGGGCTGTTTTACCCACCAAAAGTGCCTAATGACCATGCCAACAAATTGCTTTGCCTATCGAGGGTGCTAAGCGACCTTACCAATGAGCTGTTTTTTCCACCGAAGGTGTCCAGCTGGCTGTTTTTCTAACCAAAGGTTCCTACCAACTGTGCTTAGTGACAATGCCCACCATAGGTGCCCAACGGGTTGTTTTGGCCATCGATGGTGCCTAGCGACTGTGCCAGCGAACCGTTTTCTCGCAGAACGTGCCTAGCGATCATGTTAACGAGCTATTTTGCTGACCAAATGTGTCAACAGGATGTTTTGTCTATTGAAGGTGTCTAGCTACCAAGTCAACGGGTTGCTTTACCCACAGAAGGTGCCCAACGAGTTGTTTATCCCAATGACGGTGGCGAGAAATAATATATACCGGCTATTTTTCCCATTAAAGGTGCCTAACAACTGTTCCAAAGCATTATTTTTCCACCGAAGGTTCGTACCGATCGTGCCAAGGGGTTGTTTTACTCAGTAAGGATCATTTTTCCTGTCGAAGGTGCCTAGTTACCATGCTAACGGGCTATTTTACCCACTGAAATTGCCCAGCAAGTCGTCTTTCCCACCAAGGATGCCTAGCGACTGTCCCAACAGATTGTTTTACCCACCTAAGGTGCCTAGTGACCGTTCTAACAGACTGTTTTACCCACTAAAGGTGACCAATGGGTTGTTTTGCCCACCTAGATTTCCCATTGATAGTGCCAAGGGGTTGTTTCACCCACTGAAGGTGCCCAACTGATTGTTTCTCCCACCAACGGTGCCTAATGAATATGTCAACAGGCTCTTTTACCCACCGAGGTTATCTAGCGATCATACCAATACGCTGTATTGCCCACCAATGGTGCCTAGTGAACGTTCCAACGGGCTATTTTGCCTAACGATGGTGCCTATAGACCATGCCAACGGG
This sequence comes from Erythroxylum baracoense, assembly GCA_025629805.1. Classification (NCBI taxonomy): domain Eukaryota; kingdom Viridiplantae; phylum Streptophyta; class Magnoliopsida; order Malpighiales; family Erythroxylaceae; genus Erythroxylum; species Erythroxylum baracoense. Next base: position 9,143 of record JAOTAY010049914.1, read on the forward strand.
CTGTATTGCCCATTGAGGGTGCCTAGGGACTGTGCCAATGGGCTATTTTGCCCATCAAAGGTGTCGAACGGGCTATTTTTCACTTAGGGTGCCTACCAATCGTGCCAACGGGTTGTTTTGCCTACCTAAGTTGCCTAACAACCGTGCTAACAGGTTGTTTTGCCCGCTGAGTTACCTAGCGACCATGCCAACGGGCTGTTTTACCTAACGAGGGTGTCTAGAGTCATCGCCAATAGGCTGTTTTGCCCACTGAAGGAGCCTACTGACTGTGCCAACAGGCTATTTTACCCACCAAAGGTGCCCAACAGGTTGGTTTGCCCACCGATGGTGCCTAGCAACCAAACCAACAGACTATTTTCCCACCAAAGGTGTGGGAACGACTATTTTTACCACTAAAGGTGCCTAGCGACTATGACAACAGGCTGCTTTGCCCACCGAAGATGCCCAAAGGGCTGCTTTTTCCCACCGAAGGTGCCTAGACATCATTCCAACAAGCTATTTTGCCCACAAAAGCTGCCTGGTGATTGTGCTAACGAGTTGTTTTGCCTACCGATGGTGCTTGCTGACCTTGCGAACGGGTTGCCTACCGAAGGTGTCCAACTGGCTATTTTGCCTACTAAAGGTGCCTATCGAAGGTACCAACAGGCTATTTTGCCCATCGAAGTTACATGGTGACCTTGTCGATAGACTATTTTGCTAACCAAATATGCCTAATGAGTTGTTTTTTCCCACCGAAGGGGCCTAGCAACTGTGTCTTCTGGTTATTATGCCCACTGAAGGTACCTAGCGACCATGACAACGTGCTTTTTTACCCATCGAAGGAGTCTAGTGACCATGCCAATGGAATAACCCATCGAAGGTGCCTAGCGACCGTGTCAACGAGGTGTTTTGCCCACTAAAGGTGCCCAACTGGCTATTTTTCCCGTCAAAGGTGCCTAACAAATGAACAGGTTGTTTTGCCCATCGAAGATGCATGGCGACCTTGCCAACGGGCTATTTTGCTCACCGAGGGTGCCTGGAGGCTATACCAACGAGCTATTTTGCCTTCTGAAGTGGCTGGTGACCATGCCAACGAGTTCTTTTGCCCATCGAGGGTGCATACCGACCTTGCCAACGAGCTATTTTGCCCACTAAAGGTGCCCAATTAGCTACTTTTCCCACCAAAGGTGCCCATCGAGGGTGCCTGACGACTAAACCAATGAACAGTTTTGCCGATCGAGGTTGCCTAGGGACTATGTCAATAGTCTATTTTACCCACCAAAGGTGCCCAACGGGTTGTTTTGCCCACCAATGGTACCTAAAGACCTTGCTAACGAGCTGTTTTGCCCATCAAAGATGCCAAACTGGATATTTTTCTCACCAAAGGTGCCTATCGAACGTGCCAACGGGTTGTTTTTCCCACCAATGGAGCCTAGTGACCTTCTAAATAGGTTGTTTTGCCCACCGAAGGTGCCTAACAGCCATGCCAATGGGCTGTTTTGCCCACCAAAGGTGCCTAATAACCATTCGATTGAGTTGTTTTGCCTGTCGAAGATGCCTAGCGATTGTGCGAAAGGGTGGTTTTGCCCACCGAGGTTGCCTGGCTACCTTGCCAATGAACATTTTGGCCCATCGACGGTGCCTATAGATTGTGCCAATAGTCTATTTTAGCCATCGAAGGTGCCCAATAGGCTGTTTTTCCCACCGAAGGTGCCTAACGATTGTGCCAACGAGTTGTTTTGCCCACCTAAGGTACCCAACGGGCTTCTTTTCCCACTGAAGGTGCCTAGCCACCGTTCCATTGGGTTGTTTCGCCCACCGAAGGTTCCTAGTGACTATGCCAACTAGCTGTTTCGCCCACCAAGGATGCCTAGCGACCTTTCCAATGAGCTATTTTTCCCACCGAAGATGCCTAAGGTGCCTAACAACCTTTCAAACAGGTTGTTTCGCCCACCCAAGGTGCCTAACGACTATGCCAGCGGGTTGTTTTGCCTACCAAAGGCACCTAGTGACCATTCGAATGGGCTATTTTACCCATCGAGTATGCCTGGTGACTATGTCAACGGGTTGTTTGTCCCACCGAAGGCACCTAGCAACTATGTCAATGGGCTGTTTTGCCCATCAATGGTGCCCAACGGGTTACTTTTCCCACCGAAGGTGCCTAGCCACCGTTCAAACGGGTTGTTTTGCCCACCCAAGATTCCCAACCGACTGTTTTTCCACCAAAGGTGTCTAGTGAACATCCCAACAGGCTGTTTTGTCAGTCGAAGGTTCCTACCGATCGTGCCAACTGGCTGTTTTGCACACCCAAGCTACCTAGTGGATGTGGGAATGGGTTGTTTTCTCCATTAATGGTGCCCAACTGGTTGCTTTTCCCACCGAAGGTGCTTAGCCACTGTTCGAAGGGGTTGTTTTGCCCACCGAAGATACCCAACTGGTTGTTTTTCCACCAAAGGTGTCTAGCAAACATCTGAAAAGGCTGTTTTGCTAGGCTAAGGTTCCTATCGACCCTGCCAACTGGTTATTTTGCCTATCCAAGCTACCTAGTGTGTTGTGCCAACGGGTTGTTTTGCCCATCGAGTGTCTTAGGGAGCATGCCAACTGGCTGTTTTGCCCATCGAAGGTGCCCAATAGGTAGTTTTTTCCACCGAAGCTCCCAACGGGCTGTTTTCCTGTCGAAGGTGCCTAGTAACCATGCCAACGGGTTGTTTCTCCCACTGAATGGGTCGTTTTTCCCATTGAATGTGCCCAGCTGGCTATTTTTCCTATCGAAGGTGCCTAACAAATGTGCCAACGGGTTTTTTGGGCCACCAAAGGTACTTATTGACCATTCAAATGGGTTGTTTTGCCCATTGAAGATGCTTAGCAACCATGCCATTAGGTTGTTTTACCAATTAAGGGATCCTAGCAACTGTGCAAATAGATGGTTTTGCCCATCGAGGGTGCCTAGAGACTGTGCCAGTGGTTTTCTTTACCCATCGAAGGTGCCCAACAGGCTGTTTTTCCACCAAAGGTACGTAGTGACCATGCTAACGAGTCATTTTACCCACCGAAGGTGCCCAACGGGCTGCTTTTCCTACCAAAGGTGCCTAGCCACCATTCCAACGGGTTGTTTTGCCCATCGAAGGTGCCTAGAGACAATGCCAATGAATTGTTTATCCACCGAGGGCACCTAGCGACTTTGCCAACGACCTTTTTACCACAGAAGATGCTCAAGTAGCTGTTTTTCCCACCAAACGTGCCTATCGAACATGTCAATGGGCTGTTTTACCCATCGAAGGTGCCTAGTGACCTTTCAAACGAGTTGTTTCACCCGTCGAAGGTGCCTAACGACCTATGCCAATGGGTTATTTTGCTCATAAAGGATGCCTAAAGATCGTACCACTGTGCTATTTTACGCAACGAAGTTGCCTAGTGACCGTTTGAACAAAATGTTTTGCCCATCGGAGATGCCTATTGACCATGCCAACTGGTTGTTTTGGCCACCTAGGGTGCCTAACGACTAAACCAATGAACAGTTTTGCCGATCGAGGTTGCCTAGGGACTGTGTCAACAGTATGGTTTACCCACCGAAGGTGCCCAACGAGTTATTTTTCCCACCAATGGTGCCTAGCGACCTTGCCAACGAGCTGTTTCACTCATCAAAGGTGTCCAACTAGTTGTTTTTCCCACCAAAGGTGTCTATCGAATGTGCCATCGAGCTATTTTGCCTACCAAAAGAGCCTAGTGACCTTTCGAATGGGTTGTTTTGCCTACCAAAGGTGCCTAACGTCCATATCAACGGGCTGTTTTGCTAACCAAAGGTGCCGAGTAATCATTTGACTGGGATGTTTTGCCCGTCGTAGATGCCTAGCGATTGTGCCAAAGGGCTGTTTTGTCTACCAAGGTTGCCTGGCGACCTTGCCAATGAACAGTTTTGCCCATCGAGGGTGCCTAGGGACTGTGCCAATAGTCTGTTTTACCCATCGAAGCTACCCAATGGGCTATTTTTCCCACTGAAGGTACCTAGCAATCGTGCCAACGAGTTGTTTTGCCCACCCAAGGTGCCCAACGGGCTGCTTTTCCCACTGAAGGTGCCTAGCCATCGTTCCAACGGGCTGTTTTACGCACAGAAGGTTCCTACTAACCATGCCAGTGAGTTGTTTTGCCCACCGAGGGTGCCTAGTGACCTTTCCAACAAGCTATTTTACCACCGAAGGACCCCCAACTAGCTGTTCTTCCGACCAAAGCAGCCTAACGACCGTTCGAGTAGGTTGTTTCGCCTACCCAAGGTGCCTAACGACCGTGTCAATAGGCTGTTTTGCCTACCGAAGGCACTTGGTGACCATTCGAATGGACTGTTTTGCCCATCGAATATACCTTGTGACTAAGCCAACGAGTTATTTGTCCTACTAAAGGCACCTAGCGACTGTGTCAATGGGCTGCTTTTCCCACCAAAGGTGCCTAGCCACCGTTCAAACGGGTTGTTTTTCCCACCGAAGATGCCCAACTGACTGTTTTTCCACCAAAGGTGTTTAGCGAATGTCCCAATGGGCTGTTTTGCCAGCTGAAGGTTCCTACCGACCTTGCCAACTGCATGTTTTGCCCACCAAAGCTACCTAGTGACTCTGGCAATGGGTTGTTTTGCCCATCGATGGTGCCCAACGGGTTGCTTTTCCTACCGAAGGTGCCTAGCCACTATTAGAAACAGGTTGTTTTGCCCACCAAATATGCCCAACCGGTTGTCTTTCCACCAAAGGTGTCTAGCGAACATCCCAACTAGCTGTTTTACCCAGCTAAGGTTCCTATCAACAGTGCCAACTAGCTATTTTGCCTACCCAAGCTAAGTAGCGACTGTGCCAACAGATTGTTTTGCCTACTGAGTGTCCTAGTGATCGTGCCAACTGGCTATTTTGTCCATAGAAGGCACCCAATGGACTGTTTTAACACCGAAGGTCCCAACGGGCTGTTTCCCACTGAAGCTACCTAGTAACCATGCCAACGGGTTATTTCTCCCACTGAGGGTGCCTAGCGATCATGTCAGCGGGCCGTTTTTCCCACTGAATGTGCCCAACTGGCTATTTTTCCCTTCAAAGGTGCCTAACAAATGTGCTAATGGGATGTTTTGCCCATCGAAGGTGCCTATTGACCATTCGAGCAGGCTATTTTGCCCATCGAAGATGCCTAGCAACCGTGCCATTAGGTTGTTTTGCCAATTGAGGGCTCCTAGCGATCATGCCAATGGATAGTTTTGCCCATTGAGGGTGCCTAGGGACTGTGCCAATGGTTTGTTTTACCCATCGAAGATGCCCAACGAGTTGTTTTTCCCACCGAAGGTGTATAGCGACCATGCCAACGAGTCGTTTTCCCCACCAAATGTATCCAACGAGCTGGTTTTTCCACCAAAGGTGCCTAGCCAACGTTCCAACGAACTATTTTACCCACCGAAGGCATCTAGTGACCATGACAACGAGTTGTTTACCCACCGAGGGTGCCTAACAACCATGCCAATGAGCTGTTTGCCCACAAAAGGTGCCTAACTGGTTGTTTTTCCCACCAAAGGTGTCTATCGAATGTGTCCATGGGCTGTTTTACCCACCGAAGGTGCCTAGTGACCTTTCGAAAGAGTTGTTTCGCCCGTCAAAGGTGCCTAACTACTTGTGCCAATGGGTTGTTTTGCCTATAAAGGGCGTCTAATGATCATGACACTAGGCTGTTTTACCTAATGAAGGTGCCTAGTGACCATTCGAATAGGTTGTTTTGTCCATCAGAGATGCCTATCGACTGTGCCAACTGGCTATTTTGCCCCACTAAGGGTGCCTGATGACCAAACCAATGAACAGTTTTGAAAATCGAGGTTGCCTAGGGGCTGTGTCAATAGTCTGGTATGGGCTTTTTTCCCACCAGTGGTGCCTAGCGACCTTATTAACGAGCTGTTTTGCCAACCGAAGATGCCCAACTGGCTGTTTTTCCCACAAAAGGCATCTATCGAATGTGCCAACGGGCTGTTTTGCCCACCGAAGGAGCCTAGTGCCCCTTCGAACGAGTTGTTTTGTTGACTGAAGGTGCCTAACGACCATCCCAACGGGCTGTTTTGCCTACCGAAGATGCCGGGTAACCATTCTACCAGGTTGTTTTACCCATCGAAGATGCCTAGCGATTATGCCAAAGGGTTGTTTTGCTCACCGAGATTGCCTGGTGACCTTGCCAATGAACAGTATTGCCCATCGAGGGTGCCTAGGGACTATACCAACTGTCTGTTTTACCCATCGAAGGTGTCCAATGGGTGGTTTTTACCATCGAAGGTGCCTAGCGATCGTGTCAACGAGTTGTTTTGCTCACCCAAGGTGCCCAACGGGCTGCTTTTCCCACTAAACATACCTAGCCATCGTTCCAACAGGCTATTTTGCCCACCGAAGGTTCCTAATGACCATGCCAACGAGTTGTTTTGCCCACCAAGGGTGCCTAGCGACCTTTCCAACAAGCTATTTTGCCCATCGAAGGTGCCCAACTAGCTGTTCTTCCTGAAAAAGATGCCTAACGACCGTTCAAGTAGGTTGTTTCACCTACCCAAGGTGTCTAACAACCGTACCAACGGGCTGTTTTGCCTGTCGAAGATGCCTAGTGGCCATTCGAAAGGGCTATTTTGCCCATCAAATGTGCCTACTGACCTTGCCAACGGGCTGTTTGTCCCACCGAAGGCACCTATCGACTGTGTCAATGGGCTGCTTTGCCCATCGATGGTGCCCAACGGGTTGCTTTTCCCACTGAAGGTGCCTAGCCACTGTTCAAACGGGTTGTTTTGCCCACTGAAGATGCCCAATCATTCAAAAGGTGTCTAGCGAACGTCCCAACGAGCTGTTTTGCCAGCCGAAGATTCCTACCGACCTTGCCAACTGCCTGTTTTGCCTACCCAAGCTACCTAGCGATTGCGGCAATGGGCTGTTTTGCCCATCGATGGTGCCCAACGAGTTGCTTTTCCCACCGAAGATGCCTAACCATTGTTCCAAGGGGTTCTTTTGCCAACCGAAGATGCCCAACCGGTTATTTTTCCACCAACGGTGTCTAGCAAACATCCCAACGGGCTGTTTTGACTAGCTAAGGTTCCTAACGACCATGCCAACTGGCTATTTTTCCTACCCAAGCTACCTAGTGACTGTGTCAACGGGTTGTTTTGCCCACCAAGTATCCTAGTGACCATGCCAACTGGCTGTTTTGCCCACCGAAGGTCCCAACGGGCTATTTTTCCCACCGAAGGTCCCAACAGGCTGTTTTCCCACTGAAGGTGCCTAGTAACCATGCCAACGGGTTGTTTCTCCCGCTGAGGTGCCTAGCGATCGTGTCAACGGGCCGTTTTTCCCACCAAATGTGTCCAACTGATAGTTTTTCTCATTAAAGGTGCCTAATAAACGTGCCAATGGGTTGTTTTGCCCACCAAAGGTGCCTATTGACCATTTGAACGGGTTGTTTTGCCCACCGAAGATGCCTAGCGACCGCGCCATTGGGTTGTTTTGCCAATTGAGGTCGCCTAATGGCTTTGCCAATGGACGGTTTTGTCCATTGAAGATGCCTAGGGACTGTGCCAATGGTTTGTATTACCCATCGAAGGTGCCCAACGGGCTGTTTTCCACCGAAGGTGCGTAGCGAACATGCCAACGAGTCGTTTTACCTACCAAAGGTGCCCAACGGGTAGCTTTTCCCACCAAAGGTGCCTAGCCATCGTTCCAATAGGCTGTTTTGCCCACCAAAGGTGCCTAGTAACCATGCCAACGAGTTGTTTACCCACCTAGGGTGCCTAGCGACCTTGCCAACGAGCTGTTTGCCCGTAGAAGGTGCCCAACTGGCTGTTTTTCCCACCAAAGATGCCTATCAAACATGTTAATGGACTGTTTTACTCACTGAAGGTGGCTAGTGACCTTTTGAACGAGTTGTTTCACCCGTCGAAAGTGCCTAACGACCTGTGCCGACGGGTTGTTTTGCCTATAAAAGACACCTAACGATCATGGCACTGGGCTGTTTTACCCAAAAAAGGTGCCTAGGGACCATTCGAGCAAGTTGTTTTGCCCATCGGTGATGCCTATTGACTGTCACAACTGGCTGTTTTGCCCACCGATGGTGCCTGACAACCAAACCAATGAACAGTTTTGCCAATCGAGGTGGCCTAGGGACTGTGTCAATAGTCTGTTTTACCCACTGAAGGTACCTAGTAACCATGCCAACGGGTTGTTTCTCCCACTGAGGTGCCTAGCAATCGTGTCAACAGGCCGTTTTTCCCATCGAATGTGTCCAGCTGACATTTTTTCCCGTCAAAGGTGCCTAATAAACGTGCCAATGGGTTATTTTGCCTACCAAAGGTGCCTATTGACCATTTGAACGGGTTGTTTTGCCCACCGAAGATGCCTAGCGACTGCGCCATTGGGTTTTTTTGCCGATTGAGGTCGCCTAATGACTTTGCTAATGGACGGTTTTGTCCATTGAGGGTGCCTAGGGACTGTGCCAATGGTTTGTATTACCCATCGAAGGTGCCCAACAGGCTGTTTTCCACCGAAGGTGCGTAGCGAATATGCCAACGAGTCGTTTTACCCACTAAAGGTGCCCAACAGGTAGCTTTTCCTACCAAAGGTGCCTAGCCATCGTTCCAATAGGTTGTTTTCCCACCGAAGGTGCCTAATAACCATGCCAACGAGTTGTTTACCCACCGAGGGTGCCTAGTGACTTTGCCAATGAGCTGTTTGCCCGTAGAAGGCACCCAACTGGCTGTTTTTCCCATCAAAGATGCCTATCAAACATGTTAATGGGCTGTTATACCCACTGAAGGTGGCTAGTGACCTTTTGAACGAGTTGTTTCACCCGTAGAAAGTGCCTAACGACCTGTGCCGACGGGTTGTTTTGCCTATAAAGGACACTTAACGATCATGGCACTGGGCTGTTTTACCCAAAAAAGGTGCCTAGGGACCATTTGAACAAGTTGTTTTGCCCATCGGTGATGCCTATCGACCGTGGCAACTGGCTGTTTTACCCACCGATGGTGCCTGGCAACCAAACCAATGAACAGTTTTGCCAATCGAGGTGGCCTAGGGACTGTGTCAATAATCTGTTTTACCCACTGAAGGTGCCCAACGGGCTGTTTTTCCCACTAATAGTGCCTAGCGACCTTGCCAACGAGCTGTTTTACCGACCGAAGATGCCGAACTGGCTGTTTTTCCTACCAAAGGTGCCTATCGAACGTGCCAAAGGGTTGTTTTGCCCACCAAAGGAGCCTAGTGACCATTTGAACAGGTGGTTTTGGCCACTGAGGGTACCTAGCTACCTTATTAACGAGCTATTTTGCCCACTGAAGGTGCACAACTGACTGTTTTTCCCACCAAAAGTGCCTAGCGACCATGTCAACGAGCTGTTTTGCCCATCGAAGGTGTCCAACATGGCTGTTTTTCCCGTCAAAGGTCCCTAACAGACATGCCAACGGGCTATTTTGCCTACCGAAGGTACCTAGTGATCATTCGAATGGACTATTTTGCCAATCAAAGATGTGTAGCAACTGTGCCAAAGAGCTGTTTTGCCCACCAAAGGTGCCTAATGACCATTCGAACGGGTTGTTTTGCCCATCGAAGATGCATAGCAACCGTGCCAACGGGCTATTTTGCCCATAGAAGGGCCTAGTGACCATGCCAACGGGTTATTTCTCCCATCGACGGTGCCTAACGACTGAGCCAATGGATTGTTTTTCCCATCAAAGGTGCCTAGGAAACGTGCCAACGGGCAGTTTTACCCACTGAAGGTGCCTAGTGACCATTCGAACAGGCTGTTTCGCCTATCGAAGTTGCCTAATGACTGTGCCAACGGGCTGTTTTTCTTATCGAAGGTGCCTAGCGATCGTGACAACAAGCTATTTTACCCACCGAAGGTGCCTAACGGGTTATTTTTCCCACTGAAGGTGCCTAGCCATCATTCCAACGGGCTGTTTTGCCCACCGAAGATGCCCAACTGGCAATTTTCCCACAAAAGGTGCCTAGAGACCGTGCTAGCTTGTTGATTTGGCCACCTAAGCTGTCTAGCAATCGTGCAAACGGACTATTTTACTCACTGAGCTTGCTAACAACAATGCCAACGGGTTGTTTTGGCCATCGAGGGTACCTAGAGACCGTGCCAATGGGTTATCTTACCCATCGAAGGTGCCCAAACGGTTGTTTTACCCACCGATGGTATCTAGCAACCATGCCAACGGGCTGTTTTGCCCACAGAAAGTGCCTAGTGACCCTTTAAACAAGTTGTTTCACCTACCAAAGGTGCCTAACGACATGCGCCAATGGGCTATTTTACCCACCGAAGCTACCTAGTGACCATTCGGACGGGCTTTTTTTCCTATTAAGGATGCCTAGATACCGTGCCAATGAGCTATTTTTGTTAGAAGTGTGCCCTAGGCAAATGGACATATGTGACTTTTATACTGACATTCTGACTTATTAATAATATAATATGAGATATTCTTTTATATATGCATGTATTTCGTTTATGTAATGTGATTTACATTCCATGAATAGTATTAGGGTTATGTCATCAAGTATGTGACTTGATAGCAAAACCATAAGCATTATAATACTATTCTAAACTGTCACTAGTCGATCATTATTGGTGGAACAGTAATGAATTAAGGCTATTATGTGTTTTGATTGATGATCATGTTTTACTGATAATGGATATGAGTTATCAAATCAGAAATATAGATACATGTTAGAGAACGTATATTAGACTGACCTACAGAGAGAACACTACATGGTTTGATGTCATTAGTGATTCTCAATATGGTTTGGCTTTAGTCCTCTGACCTGAAGTCATCATGGTTCCCTACATGAGGAATTCAGTGTTTTGACATTATACTAAGTTATCTTTAACCGAATAACAAATAGTCTTATGTTGGACATTAAATGAATCATGCGGAGGGATGTGAATGACATAGATGGGATTTGTACCTCTCTTAAATGAGAGAGATATCATTTGGGCCTCTTGACAAGTATGACTGAAGAAATGCAT
>JAOTAY010049933.1:0-20127 GCA_025629805.1 Erythroxylum baracoense
TTTTAAAAATATTGTGAATTTCATTTACTGGTTCTTGCTCTTTTAATGTATGCGATGCCATGTGGAGTTCGATAGTAATTACACGTAACGCTCCGTTATCTTAGGTTATGTGTCGGGATGACCTATGGGCGTCCCGATGCGTATCCTAGGGTAATGGGGTGTTACATAGACTCCGAAAACGGCGTCTAACAGTTGTGGTATCAGAGCAAGCAGGAGTTAGACTCCGAAAACGGGGCCCAACAATGAGCATTTATGATTGTATTTTTATATTATGCTACTGATGTGGCTTTTATTTGTAATTGGAGCAATGTACATACTCTGTTTTATTTGATAAATGAATGACAGTAAAAGTTAGAAGAAATATTCATCTGTTCATCTCCAAATTCCTCTTCTGTTAAATTGCTATATTTTTTTTTGCGAATGAAATTGATAAATGTTGAAGACTTTGAAAATTTTTTTCTAAAGCAATTATTTTTAGTGGGAGTCTTATATGTATGAATTGTTTTTGTTGGATTTGGGTATTTTGTTTTTATAAGAATGTACATTGACAAATGAGAGAAAAAGGGGATAAACTGTATTGATATAAGCATAAATAAACTGTATTGATATAAGCATAATTAAACAAAATTATCTTCATGAAAGTTATAGGCTTTCTCTTACCTTTCTAACGACATAAAGTTTATACTTTTTGGACTTCGGGATTGAAAGTTATGATAAATTAAAATTTGAGTGTGCAGTTAGGGTTGCACAATCGCGACAACCCTAGTTTTTTATGAATGTCGCGATCGTGCACATGCATGATCTTGACGATCCGCTACTATTCAATAAATGTCGTGATCGTGCACATGAACGATAGTAACTCTTCTCTTTCATTAGCCATGCATTTTCCAATGCATGGCTATGCATTATCTATGAACGGCTGTGAGAAATGCACGGTCGTGGATTTTTTAGGCAAATGCACGATCATTCATTTTTGGGGTAAACCTTGCATATTTTATTTATTTATTTATTTCGTTTGTTTGTTTGTTTATTTGTTTTTACTCCCACCAGGAATTTAATTTTTTTTATCTTGATGTTATATATATATATATATATACTTTTATTTTAAAAAGTCCCCTAATTTTGGCATTACATCGTCGTGAAATAAGAACCGAGACCCAGGGCCAACATCTTCGGTATCAAATCCCACACTTTCTAAGGATTCTTAGGCTTAGAATATGATATACTATGAAACATATGATGTGTGATAAGGTGTTTGTATTGCTAAATTACTTGTTTGCATTGTCGAGTTTATTGAATGCATTAAGTGACATGCATATCATGCATACATGTAGGAAATAAGATTAAAATGAAAAATAAGCTAAATGATACTATTTTATTGAAGGAGTAAAATGTCACCTTGTCAAAGAACACGAGGAGTTATGTAAGGATTTGCTGCACCTAACTCTCCTCAAAGAGAGGAGGGTACTGATAAGTCTAGAGCCCCAGCTATTGCTGGGGTGACCGTAAGGCAAGAAAGCGAGCCTTTTCAACCATAAATATAGGAGTCTCCTCTTCCTCCAGAGAAAATGCCTAATCTGTTTGATCCCAGAATGTTCCAAGCCTTTGCTCAGGCTTTTGTTCAGGCTATGGACCAGAAGCCATCAACTTCTACCCCAACACTGGCTAAGAAAGGGAGACAATTTGATATGCTGAGGAAGTATGGCGCATTGGATTTTATGGAACAACTGATCTAGAAGAAGCTGAAACATGGTTAAAGAAGATAGAAAGAATATTGGAACATAATGAATGTGAAGATGAGGAAAAGATTATATATGCTGCAAGCTTGCTACAGGGAGATGCCCTGCATTAGTAGGAAAGGCTACTAGGTAGCCAGTTAAAGCTATCAATGTTAACATGGAATGATTTCCAAGCTGCCCATAAAAAGAAATATCTGTCTTAGGTGTATATCTATCAAAAGCAGAGGGAGTTTCTGAGTCTCACCTAGAGGGAGATGACAGTGCATGAATATGAGTGCAGATTTACACAATTATCTAGATATGCAGCTGAGTTAATGATGAGCGAAGCAGCTAAGTGTCGAAGAATTGAAACAGGATTGCATTTGGCCATAAGAGAAAAAATGGTTGTGCAAAATTTTTATGATTTTCAACAGGTGGTAGAGGCTACGTTGAGGATTGAAACTGTGAAAAACATAAAGGGTGCAGTGAATAGAAAGAGGAAGGGAAGAGAACAGTTTAGCAGGGGAGGTAGTGCGCTTATGCTAGGAAAGAGTGCGAAGACTTTCTCTACACCATATGAGGTTAGGAGCAGTGGCTCAAGTAGGACCAAACCGACGAGAACTATTTCTCTTAAAGCCTCGACTGTAGGAGGCAGCAGAAGAGGAGAGAGGAATAAGCCATCCTTTCCAAAATGAGATCATTGTGGTAAATTCCATAAAAGGGAGTGTTATCAACTGACTGGAGCTTGCTTTAATTGTGAAGAGAAAGGACATATGACTAGAGAGTGTCCGCAGTATGCTAAACAGGTGAGAACTCAGATTCAAGACTCAAAGAGGGCTGAGATCGTAGAAGTTAACTCTGCAACTGAAATGGGCAGTTCTACTAGAGCCAAGATGGTAAATCCTCCAAAAAGACCGAAAGGGTAAGCACCAACTAGATTATTTGCAATGACGAGGAGGAAACAGAAACAGCTCCAAAGGTTGTGACTGGTGTGGTTAAATTGTTTAATGATGATATTATTGTTTTAATTGATCCAGGGTCTATCCACTCATTTATTTCATCAAGTATGATTATGCATGATAGAAATTTAAGTTCATTAGATAGTCCTTTGATGGTTAGTACTCCAATCGACTAGTTTATCATTATTATTCAAGTTTATAGAGATTATGAAATGTACATTAGTGGAGCAACATTAGTGGTGGATTTAATGCCATGGGAGATGAAAGGATTAGTTGGGCATGGACACCTTAGAAAAATATAATGCCAATTTGAACTACAAACAGAAGACAGTAGAGTTTGAATTGGATAAAAAGGGAAAAGGTGGTGTTTGTGGGAGATAGGAAGGCAAACCCTCCTAAAATCATTTCAGCTTTAACAGTAGAGAAAATGGTGAAGAAAGGGTATGAAGAATTTTTAGCATTTATGTTAGACATGAAGGTATAGGAAGAAAATTTAGAAAACATTCCTGTGATCATGAAATTTCCTGGTGTTTCTAGAGGAAGTACCAAGACTACTACCACCTAGAGAGATTGAGTTCACCATAGAGCTTCTTCCAGGCATGGCACCAATATCAATTCCACCCTATAGAATAGATCCGATAGAATTAAAGGAGCTTAAATAGCAGTTAGAAGAGTTAATGGAGAAAGGTTTTATTAGGCCTAGCTCATCGCCTTCGAGAGCTCTAGTTCTTTTTATGAAAAAGAAAGATGAATCCTTGAGGATGTGTGTAGATTACAGGAAGCTCATTCATGTTTCTATCAAGAATATATATCCTCTCCCACGCATAGATGATTTATTTAATCAACTATAAGGAGCAAAAGTCTTCTCCAAGATAGACTTGAGATCGGGTTATCATCAATTGAGAATAAAGGAATCTAATGTGTCAAAAACTACTTTCAGAACATGATATAGGCATTTTGAGTTCTTAGTTATGCCCTTTGGATTAACTAATACCCCTGTAGCCTTTATTGACTTAATGAATTGAGTCTTCAAGCCTTTCCTAGACTAGTTTATCATAGTCTTTATTGATGATATACTGGTTTATTCCAACAGTGACAAGGAGTATGAGGAACATTTAAGGATTGTTTTAGAGACATTGAGAAAGAAAGAGTTGTATGCCAAATTTGATAAATGTGAATTTTAGCTAAAGGAAGTGGTGTTTCTTGGACACATCATTTCAAAAAAAGGAGTACATGTGGATCCATGAAAAATAGAAGCTATTGTTAGATAGGAAGCACCCAAGAATGCAGCAGAAGTGAGGAGTTTCTTGGCATTAGCCAGTTATTACTGACGATTCATATAAGGCTTTTCCATAACTGCATCTCCACTTACCAAATTAACAAGGAAGAGTTAGAAGTTTGTGTAGACAGAAGAATGTCAGAGGAGCTTTGAAGAATTGAAGAAGAAGAAGCTTACAACTGCACCAATTCGGACTTCTCCTTCTAGTAGTGATAGATATATAGTATATAGCGATGCCTCGAGGAAAGGATTGGGGTGCGTGTTGATGCAAGGAGATAAAGTGATAGCCTATGCTTCCAGGCAATTAAAACCTTACGAGATGAATTATCCCACGTATGACTTAGAATTAACTACTATAGTCTTTGCATTGAAAATATGGAGACATTACTTATATGGAGTCACCACTAAGGTATTTACAGACCACAAGAGTCTTAAGTATTTGATGAGCCAAAAAGAGTTAAATTTGAGGCAAAGAAGATGGTTAGAATTATTAAAGGATTATGACTTAATGATAGATTACCACTCGAGGAAAGCTAATGTAGTAGCAGATGCACTGAGTAGGAAATCTACTATGACACATGTGAAAACGATATATATATATTCCTTTGTTGAAGGAATTAGCCGAACTGAAGGCGACGTTGAGGTAAGTCGCATCTGGTGGAATATTGGCTAATTTTAGAATAAGGCCAGTGTTAAATGAGAAGATTAAGGACTTGTAGGAACAAGATGAGTACTTGGGCAAGCTCAAAGAAGAAATTAAAAATGGAAAGCCCTCTGAAATAGGAATAAGAGGAGATGGATTGATGATGGTAGGCAACAGATTATGTATTCCAGATATGTAAGAGTTGAAGGATGAAATTCTTGATAAGGCATACAATGCTCCATATGCAATGCATCATAGGAGCACCACAATGTATAGAGATTTAAAAGAGCATTTTTGGTGGAGAGGAATGAAGAAAGATGTTGCAGAGTATGCTGTAAAATGTTTGATGTGTCAACAAGGTAAAACAGAACATCAAGTGCCACCGTTAAGCTTAAGCCCTTGTTTATTTCGGAATGGAAGTGGGAGAAGATTACAATGGATTTCTTAATGGGAATACCAAGGAACAATAGGAAGCATGACGCAGTATGGGTGATTGTCGATAGGCTAACCAAGTCAACACATTTCTTTCCAATTAGACATACATATTCTTTGAATGTCTTAGCCAAGAAATACATAGATGAAATAATCAGATTTCACAAAATTCTAATTTCTATAGTCTCAGATAGAGATCCTAGATTCACCTCCAAATTTTGGGAAAGTTTGCAAGAGACTTTAGGAACCAAGTTGCATTTTAGCACATCTTTCCATCCACAGATTGATGAACAATCAGAGAGAACAATAAGGACATTGGAGGCAATGTTAAGAGATTGTGTTATGGACTTCAAAGGCTTATGGGATGAACATCTACCTTTGATCAAGTTTGCTTATAATAATTACTACCACTCAAGAATTCAAATGGCACCTTATGAAGCTTTGCATAGTAGGAACTGCAGAACTCCTATCTTTTGGGACAAGGAAGGTGAAAGAAGCCTTATAGGACCTAAGTTGGTACAAGCTACAGTTGAAAAGATTAATTTGGTGAAACAAAGTCTCAAGACAACTCAAGACAGTATGAAGAACTATACAGATGCACATAGGAAGGTGATGGAATATGAAGTTGGAGACAAAGTATTTCTTAGAGCCTCACTATGGAAAGGAGTCTTAAGATTTGGTAAAAAGGGTAAGCTCAGTCCAAGATATATAGGCCCTTATGAGATTATTGAGAAGATTGGGCCTCTCACCTATGAGTTAGCCCTACCGCCAGAATTATCCAAGATTCACAATGTCTTCCATGTATCAATGCTAAGGAGATATAGATCGGATCCTTTGCACATAGTCCAACCTTCAGAGGTTCAACTAAGGGAGGATTTGACTTATAAAGAACAACCAGTGGGGATACTAGATTCAAAGGAAAAAGCCTTGAGAAACAAGACTGTGAAGCTAGTTAAAGTTTTATGGAAGAACTATGTAAGAGAGGAAGCAACATGGGAACTCTTGGAAGCCATGAAGGAGAAGTATCCACACCTAATTGTAGCCTCAGGTAAGAATTTTGAGGACAAAATTCTTTAAAGGGGGAGAAATGTTGGACCCCGAATTTTTCTTAGAATTTATTTTATCAAATTAGCAAACATGAATATAAATTAGAATTCGAGAATTAAAAAATGTTTGTAGTTTAATTAGGTATATAATTAATTACGTGAGGTCACATGAATTAAAAAGGAAGAGTTAGAATTAAGTTAAGAAGTTAGAAGGCATTAGATTAAATATGGAAGGGTAAGTTTAGAAAGACAAAAGTTTGTCTTAAACTAATAAAAAAAGAAGAGAAGAGAGTCGTGTATATTAAGAAAGAAAATAGAGAAAGTCGCAGAAGGTCTTAGAAGAAGAGAAGGAGAAACCAAAGCATAGAAAGGAGAAGGAAAGAAAGAAAAAGGAGAAAGAAGAAGAAAGAAAAGGGTAGGTTCAGCTAAAATTTTTAGGTATTCCCTATCTTTTCTTCTTACTTCAGTAGAAGAAGAAAGTAGTGAAAGTAGGTTTTATGTTGAAAATGAAGAGAGAAAGAAGAGGAACAAGAGATTTATGTTCTTAGATTTTCATGAACTTTTAACTATATCTTAGTTTTTCTAGCTTAGATAAATTAAGAGTAGATTATGTCTATGCTTATTTTTAGATAATATAACTTTATGGAAGTTCTATTCATGTATGTTGATTGAATGAAAATATGTTTGTTTGTAGGGAACCAATAACTTTGAAATCAAGAGCAAGAGGGAGAACAAACTTAAGATTGAAGTTACAAATAAATAAGTGGGTAATATGTTTATAGTCGTTATATTGATGAGCTGAATTATTTGCTTGTACGTGTACTTAAATGCTTGCTTTTATTCACTGTGAATGTGGGGAAAATAATCTGTGATCAAAATTATGTTTGCTTTGAATGACTACTACTTTTGGTAATAATGAGAAGGAGAAAAACACAAATTTCATGAAAATATGATTATGATATGAAATATGTAAGCATCACAAATTTGCTTGTGTGAGCAAGAGAGATACCATTTCGTTTGTCATATGCACGTTGAACTACAACCTTCTCCCGGCTGCCCTTATGTGGCATATGAGTTCTGAAAAAAGGACTCATTTTGTTCATGGTATAAACTTCGGTTTCGCCATTTTGTTTCATAGGATTCTCTCAAGCCATTATATGTTTTCATTTTAGTTTAAATTACTAAACATGACATATGATTGCGTGTTATATTTTGATGATTGAAAATTTTACCTTATTCAAATTATGTAAGAATATGTTTATTTGTGAGCTTGAACTGTGGATAATGTATATTTAAATATGATATAAATTTATGTACATGTTTGGTTGTGTGTGTGTGTGGTTCGTCGCTAATGGCTATAAATGTATGAGCCACTCAGCTTCCCAGCTCACCTCAAAAACTTCAGCTGACTTTAAGAATTTCTATTTTTGTAACTAAGTTAGTTCAGAAACTTTTGGCACTTTAGAAGCATATCAAGCATGAGCATTCATGTTGTATTTTTTGTATTATGCTACTAATACGGCCTTTATTTGTAATTGAAGTTATGTATAAACCTTGCAACATCTAAGAAATGAAACTTTTTCTTCTGGAGAAATGAATGAAAGAAGGGTTGAAGAACTTCTCTTGTATATGTGCATAAAATTTCTCTTCTTTTAGTGTTATTATATTGGGAATAACTTGTTATTTGTTTAATAGTTTTTGGATAAATTCTTCTTAAGTAAATTGATGGGTTGGGAGTCTATTTTGTTAGGAGTCTTATGTGTATGGATTATGTTTGTTGGATTCGGGTCTTTTGATATAGGTAGTAGTTTTTACAGATTGCAGAAAGGAAAAAGGAATAAAAATGTGTTCTGAAACGTCAATGAATAAAATGTATTAATCTAAGTATAATTTGACAAAGACGTCTTCATAAAAGTTGTAGATCAATCTTTTATCTTTCTAACAGCATAAAATTTATAATTTTTAGAATTTGGGATTGAAAGTTATGATAATTTGAAGTAGGAGAGTGCAAATGGGGTTACACGATCGTGACAACCCCAAGTTTTCATGAAAGCACGATCGCGACGAACTGCTACTATTCACCAAAAGTCGCAATCATGCACAAGCATGATCACGACACCCTGTCTCATGCCCGTGACTTTTTCACTTCCTCTTTTTTTATTTTATTTATTATTGGTTTGTTTATTTGTTCGACTCTCAATCTGATTTATTTTCCTGACTATTTTATTTTATGCTATTTTAATTTATTTGATTGTGTATTTATTTTTACTTCCACCTTGAGTTCTTTTTATCTTTATCATAGTTTTATTTATTTTATTTTAAAGTCTCTCAATTTACATGCCTTGTCACCGCCAACACTTTCATTGGAAAAAAATTCCTATTATCCTTGGACCTTTTGAAACTAGAATCAAAGCTCATAATCTGCACAATGACATGAAATTCTAAGGAAAGGATGGAACTATGGTTCTAATCATTACCACTAAAAAAATGACTTAATTTTCTAGGCATACAACAATAAGAAGATGTAGGGAAAAGTTTTAAGCAGCTTAGAACAATATATCCATATATCTTGCAAGCTTGTTGACTCAGGGATCGATTCTTAAATCTCATTTATATATGCTTCTAACTTTGAATTTCAAATAACCAAACTTTAGGAGGATCTTTTCTATATTTAAAACATAATGAACGAGCCTTAGTTATTAGTAGGTGATATTAATTGTGTATTACACCCATCTAAAGCCTAAGGAGAGTAAGCTAGAGGTCACTGGTTTAAAATTAGTAGGGAATTTCTTCATTTGGAGCAATAAACAGTTAGGTCTTTTTAATGAAGAAGTTAGAGCAATAGGAAAAAGTTGGATAGAATTCTTGTTAATGAATATTGGTTGAGTCTTTTTCTCATTTTCTATACTCAATTTGGCTTTCCCTTATGTTTTGATCATTCAAGCACGGAAATTAAAAATTTCATAACAAAGCCCCTTTTATATTTTCATAATTTTGTTATAATAAGGAGTAACTCTAACAAGATCAATAGTATTCTTAATGATTATAACCACTTAGTAACTGAAATATCCTCTATAGAAGATATGAGTTTCAAATACTTTGAAAGCCTGCTTGGAGTTGTAAAACTCTTTGGTATCCTTGATTTGTAGGAACTTGTGGAGCTTATAGGTTATCCTATCTCTCTTTCCTAGGATGCATTACTGAAACTCCAACAACCAGCTTCATTCCAGGAAATCAAATTAGTTCTCTGCAGTCTTAATCCTAAGAAGACTCCAGGTCTTGATGGGCTAAATGCCCATTTCTTCCAAAGTACTTAGCATATTAATGCCAACAGCTTCATTGAGTTTGAAACTATTTCATACTGTAAGGATGTTTATAAGGTGGTATCTAAGCTCCTAGCTAATAAATTAAAAGAGTTTTTGAACCCAAGGAGCTTTTATTCCTGATAGATATCTCTGATAACATCTTTTTGGTTAAGGAATTGTTGAGGAATTATAATACCTGCAAATCTATTAAAATATATGCCATTAAAATAAATTTCTCTAAAGCTTTTGATAAACTTTAATGGAATTTTATCTTAATTAGACTTGACTTGTATCACACCACTCTCATAGAGCATATACCTGAATGTACCAACGAATATTCGAGAACATACTCTACGAGGATACCACGTTAAGACGATTGAATCAAAACATTACAATTTTTTTTTCAAACATCAAACACATCTTTAGTAAACTAGTAATCATTTTGTCCCTTTTTATTTACAGCATATCCAGTCATAAGTATCATTACACTTTACAATGTACACATAAATTGTATAACATTTGAGATATACAATTCTTTATACAAAAAGAACTAAAGACTTGTGTAGGTACAACTGATCCCAACCAGTAACTCATATCCAATTACAGTAGCTATACTCCAATTAGTCTAACTAGATCTCATTTGAACCTGAAAATCAACAATGCAAATTTGATGAGTTTTACGAACTGAGTGAATGAACCATCCTCGATGTGCTCACTCATATCAAAGCCCAAATACAGTTCACATTTTAGTTCACAAACAAATCATATAATCAAATATTGCATATCATGTCATATTTCATCGTGCTTTAACAAATACAATTTGTATACACTATTTCACATTTTCATTTCAGAATAGTCCAAATAATTCATTTCAATCGTTCATATAATACATATCAAATTATATATGTAAATGCATATGTGACTCACTTTCATTATTACTTTATTATGAACAAGAATATTTTTAACTGTACCATATCCGTTGTGGATACCGAGCTCGTTAATAACTGTCACGTACCTATTATAAATACTGGGCTCATTCATATACTGAGTCTGAGGCTCTTTATGAGCATTTCTGAGCTTTAAGCTCTTTTTCTCTGGTCACTCTGATCACAACTCCTTTATCTAATCATGCTATCAATATGATGAAATGCATCATTTCTCATTATATGCAATCAGTCACTTTCATTCATTACACATAGTCATTTTCACATATTCATCGGATCTAAGTTTGGCATTCAACATTTTTTTGAGTACACATATTTCTTTCAAACTCACATTCAATTATGAAACACTTCCAATACAATCTCAATTATCAAACTCCTCAAACCATAAATATCCAGAATTGTCACAATCATGTTAATAACAGTTTAATAGCTGAAATTTAAACAGAATAAATCAACCCTAGTGAGAAAACATCTAGGTTGACTCACAGTAAGCTCCAAATTAGTTATTGCCTTGAGAAACCAGAAATGTCTGGATACTGGCATTCGACTTTTGCTTCTAAATCATACAATACACACATTTATACACATTACTAAGTTAATCATTCATATTAGTATTCAATCATGCGCACACACACACACACACATACACACACACACACACACACATACCCACACACACATGTCATGATCAATGCATGCTCAATTGACTTTCCTTTAGTATATATCCTTAAATCATAACTCTTAACCATTCATACATCATAGCTTGTACATGTCTAGAGTGCACTTAGGATTATACCTCAAGTATACTTGATTATTCTAAACTCATCAATCATACTTTCACCAAATCTTTTCTAGCATTATATAATCACATAATATCCCAATTCTCATTCATTCATTCATTCCTAATACACCTTACTCATATTCTTTGGATCACAATTGTATTCTTGTGAACACCTTTATTCCTATAACACTCATAAGTTTCTAGATTTAGATACATAATATCTAACAATCCATTCCTTAGTTATAACATCAATCAACAACCTAGTAATCTAACATATCATACACTTTAACTAATTAATCAAGTATAAAATAAGTTCATTTCAATCCTTAATAAAGTCTAAATGCACCTTAGTAAAGTAGCTATCATTAGTTGGTTCATCAATCACATAAAAGAGAAGTGTTCACATTCATTTCCTTTCCTAAGATCATGGGATGTGTCATTCGAAAAAATGTTCACTTTCCATATATTTCCTATGATCGTGGAGGCCTTCCCACAATCGTGGGATAGGAAATATGTTAATTTCCTAACCAATCCTACAATGTTTTTCCAGATTTTAACTCTTTCATAATACATCCAACCCATGTAGTTCATAGTTCATCATTTAGACTTCATTTCCTTATCATTTTTTACCTCCATTTCAATTAAAAAACATCCATTCTACAACTTATAAACTATTATTGATCATTTATACAAAACAGAACACGAACATATATCTCATTATTCATCAACTTTCAGCACACATCAAATACCATTTTCACTATCAATCCAAGCTTAAACTACCATTATGTATGTTTCTATAAATCAATCCATGAAGAACAATATGTTACTTGTTTAACTCCAAAGCTTTTCAAATCATGGGTTAAGATAGCTCTCCAAGCATTACACGATCATTACCATTTCAAGAACAAGATGGGAATAGAAAGGGGTTTCATCATCAAGTTGAAGATAATGACATTTTGGAGTGGCTAGTAAATAATTTTGATAAGACTCAGAGTCGTGGGTGTGAAGAGTGAGTGTCATGAATGGAGAGAAGAAAGAAGAAGAGGAGAGCATGTAATAAAAGTAACAATTGAAAGATGATCTTGTATGGGCATGTGTCGTGAGATAGATGGATGGTGAGTATATTGTGAGCGTTACAACACATGTCATGACACTTGCCAACTAAAGAAGCAAGCTTCATTTCTTATAATACTTATGCTACCACATGTCTCTTAATAATTAGTCCATTTATCTCTCAATCTCTAATCCATTTGTCACCTAATTATCTAAGCCACTTGTCAATTAATCCTAATGCCATATGTCACTTATTTTATTACCATATGCCAATTTGTCTTGCCACTTAGCATTTTTCCTAGTCCAATTGTACACATTAATTCATAAATCTCCCAATTGTAATAATAAATTCCAATTTATTAACTATAATCCATCAATTCTTGTCATTGATAAGCCAAAGTACAAGACAATGGAAATGCACATTCATATCACATTCATTATGCTTTGTCATTTATCACATTCATCTTAGTTTCATATCTCATAATATGTCAATTGAGTTCAATTTGTCTAATTCAAAATTCATGTGTGTATGCTAATTTTATGCATTTAAATACAATTATAAAAATCATGTCATAAATGTATCAAATTTATCCTATATAATACCACTCATATGACTCAGTAGTCTAATACTTTAAATATCTCAATAATTTGAGAGACGAGATATTACATGAATGGATTGGTTTCCCCTATTTCTTTTTCAATTGTATCTTTTCTTGTCCCTTAACTCCCTCATATAGTGCCCTCATCAATGGTACTAAGCAGTTCAGAGGATCTAACAGAATAAGGTGAAGGGATCCTTGATCGCAGGTTTATGTTTACAAAGTTAATACCGCAAATGCACGGGTTATTCATGTAGTACCTAAGGTGTCAATCCCACGATGAGGGGTAATCTAATCCTAAAATCTAAGGTTGAACTAAATTACAACAATCTAAACTAAACAATAGATGTAGGAAATTAATCAATCAAACAAGCAATTATAGGAAATAATTTTTAGAAATAATAACAAATGGCAAATCACACAACCAAATCCAAAATCAACCTAGAAACTACCAATTGAGAGAAAGGGGGTTTTAATCCAAATTAATGAAAATCTAATTAATTATGCAATTATCAAGTTACCAGGTCCAGATGGTCCTAAGGTGTATTGCTCTCTCTCAAGTTATAATCTTTAAACCCTAATTAATAGTCCCTAATTTAAATTGTGGAATTGTGATCTCTGAATTAACAATTGACCCAAAGCCTAAATTAGTTCTAAAATTGTCTATTAACCTACCAAGAAACTATGCTCGATCTCTAGTTACACGATTTCACTGGTTTGATTCAATTCTTATCTAATAATTTACCTAACTCTCATTAGCCCAAATTGATGACATTCACTTGGCTCAGCCTCTCAGTTTGTTGCCGAATTATTAAAAATATAAATTGAATCACAAAATAACTTAATTAAAACACAATGAATCAAATTTCATAAATCTCAAGAATCAAAATCTAGAAGGTGAGTTAGACAAAAATCGACATTCAACAACACTATTCTCAATAACTATCCCAATTTTATACATTAATAAAATTGAAATAAAAATTGAAAATACTGTCAAAATGGACTCGTGAAGGCAGCAACTGCGGGAAACCACCTATTCTGGGAAGTACTTCGCGTCAAGCTTCGTCTCCGTGTCTCTCTTCCTTCGTCTCCTTCCTCAAATCACTCAATAGCTCTTTAGGGTTCTGAATTTGCTGAAGTGAAATGCTTTGTCAAAAGACTGCTCTCTCTATCTTGTATTGTTCATTTTATATCTTAGAAGCCCCAGGATTAATCTGGGGTCAAAACAGTCTAAACAATCACACAAAACTCAAGTTTCTGTATCAGCCCAACCCAAGCCATAATCATGACCCTGCTCGCCACGATTGTGGCCAGTGCCTAAAACTTTCTATCACAATCATAGCCCAAAGTGCACGATCGTGGCCTGGCACATAACTCTCTGTCACAATCGTGGCCCAAAGTGCAAGATCGTGACTAGGGTCCTTTTAGCTGGCCTCTTTCTATCACAATCATGGCCTATTATGCCATGATTGTGGGCTATGCTTTTATCTTGAAACTCTTCGAAAGTTCTCCGTTCTTCATCGTTTACCTTGAAACATTAACAAACCCATGAAGGTACCTCAAAAATATAACATTTAAGCTCCAAGACTCATACTAACCCAGAAAAACAATTAAACACATAAATTAACACAATTGGAACCTAAATACACACTAAACACTCAGACTAACACTAAATACCTTACAAATTGAACCCTAAAATATTATGCAAATCACAAGTATCAATCCCCCCTCTCCTTACATTGTTTTCCATCTCTGTTAGAAATTCTTAATAGATTATATGCTTTAACACTTCAAGGTGTGCTACTTTCAACTTCCATTGAAATTGCTAGGAGATTCTCTTAACCCATTTATGTTTTGTAGATGATCTCTTATAATTATATGGAGTAGATGATACTTCTATCTCCATTTTGCATCAATCTCTCCATTCTTTCTGCAGGTTATCTGGTTTAAGTATGAACTCTTCTAAGATGAGAATATATTTCTCCTTAGACATTACTAATACCAGAAGATTTCAACAAATATTTGATATAACTATACAAAGCCTACATTTTAAGTATCTTCAGGTTCTCATATCTTTTGAAAAGTTGAAATACGAGGGCATAATATTCTTAGATAAGTATAACACCTTTACAAGCTGGAAGAATTCAACTCATAATCTCAGTGTTGAACAATCTTCATACACTTTGGAGCTTTTGTCTCCTCTTACCAAAAAATCAACAAGGAAATTGAGAATGCATAAATTTTTTTCTATAATTTAGAAAAAGTGACAGCTTTAAAGGAATTAAGATCAAATGGGAAAAAATTTGCTAGAGAAAATAGGAAGGTGGGCTAGGATTTAATTCAATCCAAATGTTTCAAACAATCAAGGTCGATAAAAGAATTTGGAGGCCTTTTAATGATAAATAGTCTCTTTTGTGCAAATGGTTGAATGAATACTATCTAAAGGATTCTAGCTTGTGGCAGATTACAAAAAAGAAAAAACAGTTTTGGCCTTTCATTGAAATTCTAAGAAAAATATAGGTTATGTATCCTCTTATTAGAATTAAGCTTGGGTATGGTAAGTATACTTGGTTTTGTTTTGACAACTAGACCATCCTAAGCCCCCTATGATTGAGAGAGGATATTTTAGATCTCACTTTTAGAATTCCATCCTAAGCTTGAGTCAGGAATGTCATAATGTTTCTAGTAGGCAGGCTAAAAGACTTTTGAGTTTCTTCCCTAACTACTTGCCTAATCTCTCTTTAGTTGATAAACTATTTGGTCCATCAATAATAATGAAGAATTCTCTAACTCCTTCAACCTTAAAGTTCCTAGGCCATTCACTCCACTTATTACCTGGTTCAACATTGTTTGGAAAGGGTCTTTGAAGCTTAAAGCTTTCTTTATCACTTAGTTAGCAACTAAAAGAAGATTAAAAACCAAAGACATAATTATCAGGTCAAATGATATCCTATGTGAGTTATGCTATCTAGAAGTTGAAACCATTGATAATCTTTACTTCAAATGCAACTATATAACCTCCATTTAGGCTTAGAATGCAACACACAATGAATCTTTTTTATTCATATACTAATTGGGATTATAAATTGGTGTAGGCTGAAAACAAATTTCACGCTTTGGGGAAAGATCAAATATTTCTAAGCCTCAACCTAAATAGTTCAGTGTATGCAATATGGATGGAAAAGAACTAAAGATTGTTTAACAAGATCAAAACTAATAAACATGCCATAGAACACAAGATACATGTTAGATTAGAGAAGCCTTTGTAGCTTACCAAATAGTTGAAAAGATTATCATTCATCTAAAAAGAATATGGAATCTTTAATCTATAAGTTTCTTCCTAAGGAATGAAATTAACGTATTCTTACCACTTGTTTGGCACAACCTTGTAATAACTCCTTTTAGTGCCTTATAATGCTTATTAATGAATTTTTTAACTTCGAAAAAGATCATGGACTGTTTTGGATCACCACTAGACATTCACACAAAAATCAATGGAAAAAATCAATATGAATCTGGATTAGAGTTTTTCATAACTTCATCTTATATATTTGATTCAATTATAAGGATTTTATCATTCAGACCAACAAAGTATCCTGATCCATAATGTTTTCATATGTCTATATATAAAATTTGTTTAATCCTTAATATATATTGCTATGTTGGTCTATACACAAGTTCTTTAAATTGCGTCTATATGTAGACTTAAATCAAATCTAAGTGATCACTTATATATAGTTAACATTAAGATTAACACCTCAAGCATAAAAAATTTTATTGAGAAATTGAAATCAAAACATACAATAATTCGTTAGGAGTCTATCCAATCAAAACATAAAAGTATATAGCCTATAATCTTCCTTAAAATAACTTAATTCAAGCTTAGGTATTCCTTGATGATGATCTAGATTATCTAATGTTATTCACTTCCCTGAAAGGACTTTTAATCTCTCACTTTCTCTTGAAAATGAGTTTTTAATCTATTTTATGGCTCTCCATTAATAGGCAACTGCTAACCTTAATGAGAAGTGATCCCAAAGTTACACACGCTAAGTTTTACTATTTATAACCTTGGTAAATTCCGCAAGCACACGGGCCGTTCGTGTAGCACCTAAGGTATCGATCCCACTAGGAGGGCTAACTAGTTCTAAATTTAACGTTGAAGGCACTACTAAAAAATAATTAACAAACAATAAATTAAAAAACAAGAATTAACTAGACCAAATAAACCAAATCAATTAACAAAAACAGCGATTAACGATTAACAAGGAATTAAAAACAATCATGATGACAATAAACAAATTAAATACAAAATTGAATAGTAATGGAATTTAGCCAATTAATGAACAATGATCTCACACCCAAGTTGTAGCTAATGAGTTTACCGAAAGAGAGAAAGGGAAAATTACCTATCTTTAACGACAACCTAACTAATTACGATTTATTGAATTAACGATTCTAGAAATCCTAGGGTTAACTACTTCCTCTCAAGTTAGAATTAAACCTTATAAGTATAAACCCTAATCAGATTATAGGCGATTGTAATCTCTTAATTACCATCATATCCAAAACCTAATTAGTTCTTAAGTTTTATAATAAACAGTTGGAAACCTAATATGATCTACCTACATAAGATTTACCAACTTTATTTAATTCTGGATCTATTAATCTACCTAACTCTCATTATCCCAAATTAATCATTTTCTCTTGATTCACCCACTTAGTTTAATCACAATTAATTCAATGAACACATAAAATGATCGGATTTTATTAAGTCAAAATAATAATCTAAAGGTGAGTATAGAACATCAACCATAACGCAGTCTATAATCAACTATCTATATCAACTCTATAATCAAATAAAATTGAAATACTTAGGAACTGAAACTATAACAGGATGATGGGAGGTTGCGACTTCGGAAAGCTTCATAATCCAGGAAGCACGTTGTGTCTATGTTGTCTTCCTCTTCTCTCTTCCTTTATCTCCTTTTCGATCTCTCAAGGTCTCTTTTAGGGTTTCGTTGGGTGGCTACTCATAGTTCTTCCAAGGCTCTCTCCAGCTCTTCTTTTAAAGACTTCTCATGTTCTATTTATACTTTGCAAGTGCTAGGTCAAAGTTGGGGTTGAAACAGTTTGAAAAATCACTCAAAACTTGAGTTTTTGTATCAGCTCGACGTAGGGCACGATCGTGGCCCTGCCTGTCACAATCGTGGCCAGCGTCTTAACCTTTTTATCACGATCGTGGCCCAGTGTGCACCATTGTAGCCTAACTTGGAGACTTTCTGTCATGATCGTGCCTAGGTAGACGATCGTGGCTTGGCTATTGCTGACTCTTCCTTCTTTGTCACGATCGTGGCCCTGTTGTGCACGATCGTAGCCTATGACGTTAGCCGAAAACTCCTCGAATCTTCTCAATTCTTCACTGTTTACCTAAAACATTAACAAATGTATCACGGCACCTCAAAAATATATCATTTAAGCTTAAAGGCTTAATCTAACCCATAAAAACACTAAAACACACAAACTAATATAATTAAACACACAAACTAATATAATTAAATACATAAACACACACTCATCACTCAATTTCACACTAATTACATAACAAATTCAATCCTAAAACATCAAGAAAATGACCTATATCAAGAAGTAAAGAATATATATAACTATGTCAAAGGTTATATATCTTTTTATTTTTTCTAAAGGACACAAACTCTAATAAGCCTGTGTCTTAGGCCGTATATGTTTCTATAACTTTTCTTGAAAGGTACATAGGCTATGACATGATCATATATCTCTTAAAAACTTTTTCCTCCATCGAATGACCTCCCTTTAGTCTATATATCAAATTAGGTCTTCATCTCCAAGTCATCTAAAAGGGATAAGGGTTAGCACACGATCTTGTGTCAAGCCATGCTCGGTCAAAAATAGTCTTTCTCTTTATATGTTTGGCATATAAACTCCAATTCTTAACTATATAAATCCTCAAGTAACTGTTCTACAATTACCATAAATAAGATATAAAACCAATTAAATTTTGATAATTTATATGAAAAATATAGCAAAATACTTAGGGACCGTTTAGTTCCACTTTCATTTTTTAAATGTGATATTTTATTTTTTCATGCTTTTGGTTTTTATTTTTATTAAAAAATCCTACTTAATTATGATTTACAATAAAACTGAAAAAAATTGTTTGATTTTACATCCCATTGTTAGTTTAATTTTTTATACTATTAATTGTTAAGATTAAATCTTAATTTATCAGTTCTTACTATATTTAATTTTATACTTAAAATTACTTATTATCATTATTATTATAAATAAAGGATATGAATATTTAATATAATTAGGGAAATTTACACATTAAGTTTATATAATAAGAGTCTAACATAAAATATTAAAATTACCTTAATTCATTATAATTAAATAACAAAAGATATTCACTATACTATATAATTTATTAATTATTATGTACATATCCTATATTTATTTTTTGTTGATACCTACATAATTAATTAATTATTATGTTAATATCTAAATTTTATTTTATTTTTTAACTGTGCCTTAGCGGGACTTCAACTGGATGGTGTTGATGATGATGATGATCTTATTATTTTTTAATTTGCAGTTTGAATTTATACAATGAAATCCTATAAAATGCATTTTATCCTTAAGTTGAACAAATTTAATGTCATATTAATAATATCAAGAATGAAAATAAAATAACTAATTAAAGAGACTAATATGTAAAAATACAAAAATTTCATTATTCCTAAATAGTATTTGTTATAGCTATGTTTGGTGGCATGAAATTATGATGAACAATTGAGACTTAATTTTAATGACATGAAGCTTTAAAATAAAGCATGCATGGTAGCAACTTTAGGACAAAGTATAGGATAAGAAGACGCTTCCGAGCTTGGTATAGTCCCAATCATCAGAGCTCAAGTTTCTAACCTATTTTTGAAGTCAAAAATAAAGAAAATCGATTCTTTATATTTGTCATCCCTTATTGTCAACTTAAGCATGTGAGATCCTTGTAAAAACAATGGTGCATGTTAAGGAACTAGATTAAAGATACCCATCCTCTAGTTTCGCAAAAGTTGTGAATATAAGAATTAGAGTTAAAACATCACAAAAAATAAGCTACTTGTCAAATAAACATCATAAGCATACTTTTGTCGCCAAGTGCAGCAAACATGACAATGATGTCGAGGAAAATTTTCATGATAAGTTATGAACATTTATTATTGATATGTGTTTACTTGTTAATACATTTAATCATTTGCACTTAGTGATTAATGATACAAAAATGCTTAAGATACTCACTTTAATTCATATATGATTTTAGGTACAATTTGGAAG
>JAOTAY010049973.1:0-20118 GCA_025629805.1 Erythroxylum baracoense
ATATTATACTATTATGTAATTGAATTCTTCATATTAAAGGAAATAATTTTTATTAATATTATTTTATAGAAATTATGGTTAAAGTCACTTAAGCAAATCAATAATATAATTACATAAGAAACTAAAAATATCTCTAAATTGAATCCTTAAAGATCAAGTTAGCAAACGAGGATATTTAAACATGAAAGCCAATATTTCTTTTTCGAAATTCTTTAATATTGGTAGAAAATTAAATACTTAAATTTAAATTTAAATTTCTATTAAAATAGCCTATTTTATTGTGTATAACCTGTGGACTGAAAGAAACTTGAGAACCTTTAAAGATGAAGCCTTGGACGTAGGGAGCTTCAACACGAAATTGATCTTTCAAGTTATGGAACACTTCAGCTCAAACACTGAGAGAAGGTAAAATGTATATGTTTTATATTTCTAATGAAATGTATGTAGATTTGACTCTAGGTCCAAGTTCGAGAAAAGAGAGGGCGATCCAAATTGCTATAAAAGGAGAAACATAAGATGAAGGGAAAGCCTCAATTTCCGCTAAACTTCGATTATAGAAACATGGTGACTAAAACTACAAGGGGATCTCCTTCGAAGAACAGTCAAAGAGCCTCTAACCTATGGATGTTGCTTGGAAAAGAAGGAAGTCTAGATCAGGTCTTCAATGGAAGGTGGTTTAGAGTTGATCTTTCTCATCTTATCTCATCACCTCAGAATCCAACACTAAAAAGATACCACATTGCTCTGGAAAGGCGAAGAATCAAAGTATGATGTACTGTTCTTAGGTTAAGGATTAGTATGGAGGATGGATTGGTTGATATGATAAATGAGCCTGCTGTATGAAAATGTGTTATTGGCAAGATGGTCCTGATATGACCATCGTAGTGTAGTTATGGCATGGCTTGATATGGTGGTATGTATGATGATGGGGAACATTTGTAGGGCTCCTTATGCTTTCTTGTGAGTTAGGCTTCTGGTATGGATAAGAGATTGCAGCTTGGGCAATCCCTATTTGTACATAACTTCTTATTATCTATAAAATTTTGTTGATTTACATAAAAAAACTACTTTTTTCAAACATGTAAAATAAATATTTTGTATGTTTGAAACAATCAAGAAGTCTGCTTGGAAAGTTAACTATAAAATGGCTAAGTAAAAAATAGATTTTTATAAAATTAAGCTAACCAAGTGAAATTCAGCTAATCGAGATGATAATGAATGATGAGTATTAAATGCGATAATTAATCACAAAATCTTTTAAAAGAAAGTTAGTGCAATTGAACCCTAAATTTTAACTTGGTTGAGAAACATAAAACAAAGTTATAGTTTGTATTGTTTTTTTATTGTATATTTTCTATTGTATTGAGTTAATGATTAAGGGAGGCATTAATTCTTGTTGAAAAAAGAATAAACCTTCTTAAAGGATGTATTGAGTTAATGATTAAGGGAGGCATTAATTTATAAAGGATAGATCAATTGGGGATAACATTTTAATTGATTAGGATCTCCTTAAAGGTTATAATAAGAAGCATTTAAGCAAGGATTGTGTCCCTAAGATATATTTTCAAAAGGCTTTGGAGCTATTGATTATAAATTTCTTTTAAACACATTATAAGATTTCGGTTTTCCTAAGTTGTCTATAGCATGGATAGATCAATGCATCTCAACTATATCATATAATGTTCTTGATAATGGGGAACCCTCTAATAATATTAAAGGAGCTAGTTGAATCAAACCTTATCACCATGATCTCTTGACTTTTATTATGGAGGTACTCATAAGGCTCCTCAGGGAATAATTTCAAGTTTTATTCTAAGTGCAAGAAATTGAAACTATACAACTTATTTTTTTAACTAATGATCTTATCTTGTTCTCAAATTAGATGATAAATCCTTATATACTTTAATGGTCACCTTAAACTCTTTTAAGGAAATCTCAAGTATCTTATTAACAAAGAGAAAACTAACCTACTCATCTCTTCAAATGCCTCCCAATTTGTAGCTTGGTTATCCTTCATAATTGCCTAAATATTAAAGGGTCACCTTTTAGTTATCTCAAGATTCCAACTCCACATACAAATCTACATATAATTATTTTCTTCCAATGATCAATAGAATATAGAAGAGATTATTAACTTAGTGCAACAAAATTCTTTAATTAGCAGGCAGAATCTAAATCATCAATTTTTTTTCTAAGCAACTTGATACATATAGGTATTCCTATCTAATGTTACCTATTGGAATCATTAAATCCTTTAAGAAACTCATGAGAAACTTACTCTATTTTAGATATCATAAAAAGCATGATTTTTCTAAA
This sequence comes from Erythroxylum baracoense, assembly GCA_025629805.1. Taxonomy (NCBI): domain Eukaryota; kingdom Viridiplantae; phylum Streptophyta; class Magnoliopsida; order Malpighiales; family Erythroxylaceae; genus Erythroxylum; species Erythroxylum baracoense. Next base: position 2,317 of record JAOTAY010049973.1, read on the forward strand.
GTCAAATGGAAGGAACTTACTACTCCTAAAAATGGGATCAAGAATGATTCCTTTTTTAATTGCTATCAAAACAATAATGATCAAGAGATTATGGTGAGTCTTAGTGGATAGCAATCAATATGGATCAAATGGGTGTATAAATACTATTTAAAAGGGAATAACATTTGTTCCATATATTATAATAGCTCCTTCTCTTATACCCTTATGTAAATCATAAAACTAAGGAGCTTTATTAGACAAGAACTCGTATATAGCATTGGTGATGGAGCCTACCCTATCTTCTGGTATGTCTTTTAGACTAATTTTAAAACCTTTTATGGACATTATGGAACTCTATTCTCTACATCACCCAATATCTAAAGTAGCCACTGTGAAGGATTTGCTTACCAATACAACTAAAGTGTTTAATCATACACCTAAATCAACTATCATTGATGTTCTTTTGAATATTTCTTTAAATCCAAATAATAGGTACTCCATTAGGTGAAAAGGCCCTTTCTCTTCCAAAACTTGCAGGGATATCCTCATATCTCAACTTCCTTTTGTCCCTTTAAAAATAACAGTCTAATGCCAATACTCTAGTCCTAAAGCTTATACTACTCTATAGCTCACTATTAGATGTAAATTTCATACTAATAATAGAATCAGGATATTTTTAACAATATCAAGCACTTGCCCTCTATGCATACTAGAGGAAAAAACCATTGACCATCTATTTTTTCAATGCTTTTATAATGGCTTTATTTGGACATCTAGATATGTTGTAATAAGCATACAAGTCATTGTCCTAATATGCTCTAGGCCATGTCTATGTTATAAAGGCTACTCTACGTACCCATTTCTAGTTTATCAGTTAATTACTTTCAACTTTCAAAAATATATATACAAGTCTCAATAATCATGAGCATAAACAAATCACTAACTAAACTCTTTAGTGGATACTAGTATACTGTGACTTATATTAAAGACTCGTAAAATCATAAATCAAATATAATCAAATTATTCTAATCTCAAAACTAGATCTATGAGTCGTAGAAAGGACCATTAATCTTATACAGAGATCAATATCTAAAATATAACTTGCATCATAAAAAAGTCATTAACCATAAAGATCAATTATGGAATAAACCATTTCCTTCTATGAAGAAGTTATAGCACATCTAGGTAAAAAAGAATCTCATGTGTACATGTACAAGAAAAATAATCATATACATAAATTTCAAACATCATTATACAACAAGCAAGTGTAAAATTCACAACTGGATTAATCTTAAGTACAATGAACATATAAGATACAACTCACAAACTCCCACTACATCGAAACATCATATGATAACATAATACCTATATTGCCTACTTCTTTAAGAAAAGCTATAAGACTAAGCCCCCTAGTTAGTGGGTTAATGTTGATGGTAAAACCTATCTACTTGTTTTAAGCTCAAAAACTACAAATGAACGGGTTGTGACTTGTAGTAAAAAGAGCGGATATCGATTCCACAAGGATTGATGCCTAGACACCACTTAATTTAGATACAACTTTGTTTAGGAAACTAAATTATGAAATGAAAATAATCTAAAAAATTAAATTAAAATTAAAAGACTAATGTAAACAATGGACAATACCAAAATTTTAGAAAATCTGAATTCAAGAATCTAAATACTAGAAATTACTTTTTTTCCTATTTTGTCTCCCTCCTATTTTATTGATCGAATTATAACTCACCCTAAATTTCCGAATGTGCTAATTACCCTCTCTCAAGGTGTCAATATTTATCCCTGATCGAATTAACGGGAATCAATTAGACAATCTCTCAACCTACCCAATGACTCTACCGATTCAATTACTTATCAAACTATCCTATGGGTGATCAATTGACTAGTCGAGATCTCTCTTCTAACTGTTCAATTAACGTGATGATTGCTAGTACATAGGTCGCCAAATCTTGTTGTACAATCCTATATGAATTTTATCTTACTAACTCTCTCGATTTGTTGCAAGATGACAATTAAAAACAATAATCAACAAAGACAATTGCATTCAATTCAATAAAATATGAGTTCAACATAATAATTCCAAAAGTAATTCCTAAAATAAAATTAGCCTAACATAGTCTCCATAACGTCATCAACATTTAAATAATCCATTTTTACAAAGAATAGAAGAGATTAAAATAACAGAAAATTGAATAGAAAGACTCCTTCTCTTCTTTGCCAAAATCTGGAATTTTGATGTTGATGTGTTGTTTTTCCCAATCTTGATGATGATTCTTGTCTTCAATCCTTCCTCAATGCTCCAAAACATGTGTTCTTCACTTAAGGATGGTATTTCTACAGGTGAGTGTCGTCTCCCCTGAAGATGGAGGCTTAATTCTCCTTTTATAGTCCAAAAATCCAAAGTTTAATGGAGCCTCGCAGATTGCCTCGGATTGTAATTCCCACGCTCGTGGGAATCGGCATGATTCTTGCTAGCGTGGGAATTTGTCACAGACGCATCTCTCATTTTCTTTTGTAATTCCCACTTGACGTGAGAATTTGCATGATTCTCATAAATGTAAGAATTTGTCACAGATCTACTCCTCATTTCTTCTCCTCTTTGATCTTTAGTTCACCCTCCAAGGTGCTGCTTCTTACCTAAAAATAGTCAATTCTTGCCCTCAATTAACATCAAACACACAAGAACAACAATGAAAATCAAACTTAACGAAAATATACAAATTGAATCATAAACTAGAACAATAATCAACAATTATGGTAGAAAACACATGCCAATTACCTATAAAAACATATCCTAATGCACACCTATCATCCATGCACTCCAACAGTTTTCAAACTCCATTATTTACCTTTTAATGGCATAATATACCTCTTTTGCAATGTAGCAAATACTTATTTAAATTTCAAAAATCAAAATTGAAAGGAGCATTGAGATAATGATTTCTTACGTTGACATATTCCTAAATAGGTTTTTTGGGAATCTTTCTCCAATTGATTGGGGTTTGGTTGTGTGTAAGTTTTAATTATTAACCCTCGATCATCTGCAAGCATATGATTTATTAGCATAGTACCAAAGGTTTCGATCCCATGAGGAGGGAACTAATCTAATCCTAAAATCTAAGGCCATAAACAAATAACAAAAATTCAAGATGCAACAAAACTAATGCGAGAAATTAATTCAATCAATCAAATTAAGAATCAAACACAAAATACTAATTATTAAGCAATTTGTAACCCACGTAAGAATCAACAGAAGGAAATTACCAATTGAGAGAAAGGGAATTTTACTTATCCTTAATGCTAACCTAACTGATTATGAATTATTAGATTATTAGTTCTAGACTATCCTAGGGTTGATTACTCTCTCTCGAGTTATAACCGTGAACCCTAAATCATAAACCTAATCAGATTAAGGATGTTTCAATCTCTCAATTCATAACCTATCCAAAGCCTTAATTAGTTATGAAGTTCTCTACTAAACTATCGAAAACCTGTCCAAGATCTCTCTCCGCACAAATCATCGATCTAATTTAATTATGGTTTCTATTAAATCACCTAACTCTCGTTAGTCCAATTTAATTGTTTTTCATTCGATTTACCCTGTCAGTTTATTATTGAATTATGCAATAGCAGAATTAAACCATAACAATATCCAATAAACACATAAATAATAAGATTCTCATTAATTTAAGAATAAAATTTCGAATATGAGTTTAGAACATCCTCAACATTCTAGATCCAATCATCAACTGTTCAATCCAATTCTATGCAATAATAAAATCGAAAAGAATAAGAAATACAATCTGAAATGGATGACGAGAGGCAGCGACATTGGGAATCCTCCTGATCTAAGAAATACTTCGAGTCAACTTCTTCTCCTTTTCTCTCTTCCTTCTTCTGCTCCTCTATCTGTCGATGACTTCTTTCTAGAGTTTCTTAAGGTGGTTGATGCAAAATGCACGTTTCTCTACCTCTTTTTGTTATTTTTATATCCTCTTGTGTTTTAGGTAACCTTAGGATTTTTCTAAGGTCAAAAGGTCCAAAAAATCCCTCAAAACTTGATGTTCGTGAGTGCCTGCGTGTCTGCCTAATGCAGGCCACAATCGTGGCTCACATCTGAGCCTTCTGTCAAGATCGTGGCATGCAAGCCACGATCGTAGGCCATTCCCTAGGTGTCTATCACGATCATGGCTTATAGGCCATGGTCATGGGCCAAATTTAGAGCTTCTATCACAATCGTGGCCTATCATGCCACGATCGTGAGCCATTGTTTCGGCTCGAATGTCTCTGAAAGTCCTCTGTTCTTTGATGTTGACCCTGAAACACTAGCAAACATATCAAGGTACCTCCAAAAAGTAATATTTAAGCTCAAAGACTTGTACTAACCCATAAAACATTTAAAACATAAATAATTAACAAACTAACACAATTCTAACCTAAACACATACTAAATGATTAAATTAATAGCTAAACACATATCAAACTATGCCCTAAAATACGATGTAATTTGCACTTATCAATGTCCCCACACTTAAATGTTTGCTTTTCCTCAAGCAAACAAAACAATAAACAACACAAAATCATAAAGCACACAATGTAATAATGAGACAATGGTTTCAACTTCATGAAACAAGTTTAATTCTAAAGATAATCATTCAAGTTATTCCAAATCATTAATATGCAAAATCTGCGTCTAGGAGCTCTGGACTAAATATACGTATTAATCAAGACCCAACTGTCAAGTTATTCACTCTTTTCAATTGTACACACACATTAATAATTATTTGGTCATTCAAACTCTGTAACTACACTTAAGTACATTTTCATGAAAAGTTAAACTACTTACAATTTCAGTAGGTTTTATTAAAAACCATTTTTAATTACTTTTTGTGGATATAGACCTAGTTGTTTTACACAAAGGAAAACATTGGTGATGAATGTCGATCTGGTTACTCGTCTAAGTCATGTTTTTATTAATTTGCCTAGTTGAAATGTCATTAGAGCCTTTTGACGTGAAGGCACACATTTGTTATAAGTGTCGATTTGGTTACTTGGTTACATCACGTTCTCAACTGGCTACTAGCTCTATTCATAACCCAAAGGTCAACAAAATAGTTATTTAAAAATTACAAACACACACTTTAGCTACTTGTTTTCATGAAAAAAATACTAGTAAAGCTAATTTAATCAAAAGACCTAAAATTATGAATGAATGTGAAAACTTATAGCGTGATAAACTAATACTAAATCCTAATTAACTTGCATATTTAGCCAAATAACCCAGATCATTAATTCCACGAGCTAGTGACTCTTCACAACCTAATAGATTATGTTCAAAATTAAATCAATTTCATTCCATCTAAGCCATCAACACATTCACACAATTCATAATATGCAACCTAACAAAGTATCATACAATATGCAAAATTCACACTTAAACCAAAACACACAACCCTCCCCATACTTGAACAACACATTGTCCTCAATGTGAGAAGCAGATGAAAACACACACATGGAAAGAAGTAACATAACATAAAAAAATACAGACTAAATTTAAAAGAAAAGTGTTAGAAACAAAGCCTTACAGTGATGGAGGCGAGGATGGTGAGGGACTGAGAATAAACTTGCTAGACACATGAGATTGTTATCTTATCTTGAAATTACTTAAAGAGAGTGAGAGAATTGGTGCTCCCAAATCAATTCAAATTGCTAAAGTTTTATTTAAAATTCAAAACAACTCTAACTAAACCTAACAATTTCAATCGAACTATTGAACGTGCTAATTTATGGTCACTAGCTTGACCTTACATCTATAGAGGTGTCTTAATTATTTGAATAGAAGGAAATCACTTCCTTGTCCTTGAAAATCACTCCTTCGAGATATAGTTTGCGACGATGCCTGTTGACCTTAAAAGTTTCCTTGTTAGCATTTTCCAGTTTGAGGGCTCCATGATCAAAAACTTGAATGGCCCTAAAAGGTCCACTCCATCGAGATTTTAGCTTCCCTGGAAATAGACTCAACCTTGAATAATATAGCAGAACTGCATCTTCTACTTTAAATTCCTTTTGTTTAAGACGAGAATCGTTTCATTTCTTTACCTTTTCCTTATAAAGTTTGGCGTTTTTGAACGTATTATAACGAAACTCTTCAAGTTTGTCCAATTATAGAAGTCGTTTTTCACTTGCTTACTTCCAATCAAAATTTAACGTTTTTATGGCCTAGTATGCTTGATGTTCTAGTTCAACCAACAAATGACAAGCTTTTTCGTATATAAGCCTATAAAGAGCTGTTTTGATAGGTGTTTTGAAAGCAGTCCTCTAAGCCTATAAGGCATCGTCTGGCTTTATTTCCTAATCTTTCTTGGAGCTGTTCACCTTCTTTTCCAAAATTCGTTTCAGCTCCCAGTTAACAACTTCCATTTAGCCACTAGTCTACGAATGGTAAGGTGTAGCAACACGTTGGTGCACTCCATATCTTTTTAAGAGGGCATTAAAAGATCTATTGCAGAAATGTGTATCTCCATGACTTATTATCATACGTGTCACTCGAAACTAATTGAATAATCATTTGATGAACTTTTACACTGCATTTCCATCATTGGTTGGAGATGCCACTACTTCAACCCAATACGAGACATAATCCACCCCCATTAAAATGTACTTGTTTCCTATTGAAGACAGGAAAGGACCCATAAAGTTGATGACCCATACATCAAAGACTTCCACTTCTAAAATGTTAGATAAAGGCATCTCATCTAATCTCTTTTGGAGATGCTATTTATTCTTTGGCATCGATCATATTATGCCATGAAAATTTGAGCATCCTTTAACAATTGTGGCCAATAAAATCCACTCTCGAGTATCCGAGCTGCCATTTTGTTAGCTCTATAATGTCTAGTATATTGACCTTCATGACATTGCTTTAAGATGTCTAACATTTCCTCCTCTGGAACACGTCCTCGCATTAACCCGTCAATGCATGTTCTATATAAAATTGGTTCTACCCATAGATATCAGTTACAATCATATAGCAATCTCTTTCTTTGTTGGTAAGATAAATTAAAAGGAAATTTACCACTGGCAATATAATTCACGATATCAGCAAACCATGGAGTAACTAAACTTTTGAGTAGCATAAGGGTTTCATAAGGGAAATTTTCATTAATATCTTCGCTTACTTGCATTCTCTTCCTTCCAGTCTAGATCAATGGTCTATAACCATATTTTTTTCTTTTTTTTACCTCTCACTTCTACAAATTCCTACAAAAGTAACACACATCGAATGAGCCTTGGTTTTTGCATCCTTTTTGTTCAAAATTTATTTTAATGTCGTGTGATCAACGAATACAATTACTTTTGATCACAAAAGGTATGGTTGAAATTTATCACATGCGTACACTACTGTGAGGAATTCCTTCTCTTTGGTGGTATAATTAAGTTTAGATCCTGCAAGGGTCTTTCTGGTATAGTAGATCGCATGCAACCTTTTATCTTTCTTTTGGCTCAATACGTAACCTATAGATTGGTCGCTTGCATCACATATAACCTCAAAGGAAAGTGTTCAGTCTGATGGTGATAAAATTGGTGCTGATATTAATGCCTCCTTTATTTTGTTGAAGGCAGACATACACTTGTCATCAAATTAAAATGGCACATCCTTAATTAACAGGTTTGTCAAAGGTCTTGCAATTTACGAGAAGTCTTTGATAAATTGACAGTAATATCTTACATGACCTAAGAATCCTCGCACACCTTTTAAATTGCTTGATGGTGGAAATTTCTCTCCAACTTCTATTTTTGCTTTGTTTATTTCAAATCCTTGGTGTGAGATTTTATACCCTAACACTATCCCCTCTTGCACCATAAAATGGTATTTCTCAATTTAGCACCAAGTATGACTCTTCACATCTTTGAAGAACTCTGTCCAAACTAGTTAAACACATTCGAAAGAGTATCCAAAAATTGAAAAATCATCTGTGAACAGCTCCATTATATCTTCGATCATATCGGTGAAGATAGACATTATACATCTTTGAAATGTAGCCAGGGCATTGCATAGTCTGAAAGGCATCTGTCTGTACATGAAGGTACCATAAAGACAGGTGAATGTGTTATTTTCTTAGTCATCAAAGTAGATGAAGATCTGATTGTATCCCAAATATCCATCTAAGAAGTAATAAAACAAATGACTAGCCACCCTTTCTATCATTTGGTCTATGAACTAAAGAGAAAAATGATCTTTCTTAGTCACTGAGTTGAGTTTGCGATAATCTATGCACACTCTCCATTATGTGACCATTCTTGTTGAAATTACTTCTCCACTCTCACTTTCTATTACCGTCATTCTACCTTTTTTAGGTACACATTGTACTGGACTGACCCATTCACAATCAGAGATGGGATAAATTATCCTCGTATGTAAGAGTTTGATTATTTCCTTCTTGACCACCTCTTTCATGTTAGGGTTCAACCTTTGTGACACTCCCTCACCTTCCTACATCCTTCCTCAATGTTTTTTCAATGTATGCAAACATTTAGGCTTCCTTAAATATCAGAAATCTACCATTCGATGGCTTTCATTCGCTTTCTTACAATTGCTACCACCTTATTTTCATATTTATCATTCAATTGATTAGAGATGATTATCGATATGTTTGACCTTGCTAAGAAAGGTATATCTGAGATGTATAGGTAAAGGTTTAAGTTCTAATGTGGGTATGTTTTCTATGGATGGTGGTATGGTTGCTTCAATTTGGACTAATTTATCTTGATGCATTTGTGAACATCCACCTCCTCCATCTCATCATCTCCTTTAGACTCAAGGTTCTCATATCCATTATTTGTCTCTGTTGCCATTGACTATACTTCTGCGATGCAACTCTTAACTTATTCTTGCAAATTTTTATCCATAATTTGAACCTTCATTCACGCAATGCTTGCTGTTGGGTTCTTTAAAGATTTATTCATATTGAATTCGATCTAATCTTTGCCCATTTAAAGTGTTAATTTCCTTTCATGAGTATCTATTATGGCTTTCCCTGTATTCATAAACAATCGACCAAGGATCAGTGGACAGTTCTTATCTTCTTCAAAATCGAGAACTATAAAATCTACAAGAATAATGAACTTGTCCACTTGCATTAGAATGTCTTCTAGTATTCTAAATAGTCTTGTAATAGATTGATCAGGCAACTAAATTAACATCGATGTTGGCTTGACCTTAACCAGTCTCAACTTCTTGAATATTGATAAAGTCATAAGATTAATACTTGCTCCTAAGTTGCATAAGCACTTTGTAACTGCAAATTCACCAACCACATAGGGTATTGTGAAACTCCCTAGATCTTTCAATTTAGATGGCATCTGGCTAATGACAATGGAACTGCAAGTGCTAGTTAAAGTTACTGTCTGATTATCTTCATAAGTACGCTTCTTTGATAATATGTCCTTAAAAATTTTTGTATATTTAGGCATGTGTTCCAAAGCCTCTACAAATGAGAGATTTATCTATAACGTCTTTAATTTCTCAACGAATTTTACAAATTGCACATCCAATTTCTTCTTTTGTAATTAATGAGGAAAAGGAATCTTGGGTTGATATGGTGGAGGAGCGATATAAGGAGGGTATTCGCTCATAGTCATTGCTTTCTCTTTTTCTTGATCTTTCTCAATAGGAGGGAAGGGTTCCTCTATTGTCTTTGTGGATGGTTCAAGTTCCTTCCTACTTCGAAGTGTAATAGCCTTTAGTTGCTCCCTTGATTTTGTTCTCAAAATGCTAGGAAGAATGCCCACATTTCACGTAAAGAAAGCATTTGACAATTGGTTTACTTGGACCTCTAGATTATGGATTGAAGAGGCATGGTTCTTTGTTACTTGTTCAAATCTACCTTCCAAACTCTTTTGTGCATCGTCTACGGTTCCAGGCTTGTCCAAACTTTTGTCCAGTTTGGATTTCATTGAACTCGGCCTATCTTGCTGGAAACTTAGTGGTCTATAGGGTTTGAATTATCCTCTAACATTATTCGTCTAAGAGAAGTTAGGGTGATTCTTCCACCCTGGGTTGTATGTGTTTGAGTAGCGATTGTTTCCCCCTCCTTGTTTGTATTGAGCTCCTATATAACTAACTTGCTCTGGATCGTTATCCTTCATTAAGAAGCAATCCACCGTATCATAGTCCATCTATCTACATAGTTCACACTTTAGTTACATGACTTTTATCGAAGCTAAGGAAGAAATATTTCCCCAGTGTATGGATTAAGTTGAGATTGGAAGTCTGAGGATAAGGAAGGAGCTTAATGGGAACGATTATCAACCAAGATCCTATCCTGAAGAACCTCACGTTGAAGAATCGTATACGCTATCAGAAGATCATAATTTTGTCACATGAGGAGAAGAAGGAGACGAGCCAGCAACCCTAAACAAAGACACTTCTTGGGAGGCAACCCAAGGGAAATAAATTTATTTTCTTTATATTTTCACATTTTTTATATGCATGTGTGTTCTTTATTGGATTATTTTGCTTGTTTTTAAGTTTTCAATCAAAATAAAAGAAAGAATAAAATAAACATTTTCTTGTTTTCTGTGGCTTCTAGGATTATATAGTCATAAGCAGAGAATGAATTGACTAGAGAATTTCATAGTAACTTTGGCATGTACTTTTGCTCTTGTGATTGGTTGATATGCATTATCTTTATAAGAGAAGTGACTAATGGTAGACAAAGCCAGTAAGATTTTGAGCCTTATTAGACTGAAACATCCATATCAGTCTCATTGTCTTTTGATAATATGTGACCTTCATAACATGTACATCCCAATTTTGCGTTGAATTTCTATTCGAGAGTACATTTTAATCACATGCATTAACATGGATATGATTAGGCATTCTTTGTTTTTCATAAACTACATTAGCCAAATAACCTACCCTATTGATATGATTTTCCCTTATTAACCCCCTTTGAGCTTTATACCTTTCTTTTTGTATCAACCATATTATATGCTTTATACTAACCAAATGTCCTACCCAAGCCATAAAGCTAGTGGAACATTTGTGATTGGTGAGTTTGTGCATATAAAAAAGTGTAAGTGTGAGGGTGTCCATATGTGTGGGTTTTTTAAGATATTGGGATGTTTTGTAATTGAAATTCCCATGTTGATGTAGTTTCTTTTAATGTTTAAAAAAAGGAAAAGAAAGAAAGAAAGAAAAATAAAAAATGTTTAAATAAATGTATCTAGGAGCAAGTGCATATGTGTTGAAAAGTTGTTTATGATTAATGCATTCTCTTAAAGTTGTGATGAATGGGTTATTTGAGTATATTAGATATGAGGTAGATGTTGGCTTGGAAGGTTCACTCTTCTGGTTTCAATGTATTGTTGGCATAAATTGTATGAGTATGATTCCTTCGGATTGGTATATGCTTCATATGGTTGGTGTGTGAGAGTTGAATGGGGTTGCGAAATATAATTATTGCATTCGTCATAGTTGACGGTACCCAGTTTTGGATTGAGTGTTACTTTTGTTTCAATAGCTTTGATAACTTTCATGCTACTTGACCTAAATACATCTCACCTTACCTTTGCCCACATTACAACCATAAAAATTCCTTTGATTCATGATTTTCTATGTGAATTATAGTGGTGGAGAAATAAAATGATATGCAAAGTTGTGGATTGTCATGATCATGAGTGGTGTTGAGTGTACCCGTAGATATATTTTAGTCAAACACATTTTTTGAGTCTACCATTAGATTGCTCAGTTTCCTAAGATGATGTTTGTTTATTGATCATAAGTAAAAACATTGAATGTTGAATTATTGTTATGATTTTTGAAAGTCATTAATCTTTGGTTATAATTATATAGTTTTGTAAAATATGGGAATTGAGTAAATATTTCAGGTCTTTGAGATTAATTTTAATGTTTTGCCCAAGGACGGCCAAAATCTAAGTGTGGGGGTATTTGATATGAATGGATTTTGCTATATTTTTATATGTTATTTCATTTGAATTCTTTCCTATTTTTTTGTGTTTAATTGCTCATTTGGTGTTCCTATTAATTTTACATGTAGATTTAATGATGGAATACAAATATAAAGTTAAAGCATGAAACGATAGCAGCAACAAGCAGAAAATGGCATTGCAGAGACACAACAGCTAGACAAGAAATGACAACGTAGCATTAGACATTATTAGCATGCGTTTCATGCAAGCAAAATGACATGCAGTAGAGGTGGAAACAAGTAGCAAAATGGCATCACATGGACAAGCTGGCTAAGAAAAAAGTCACCGTACAGAAGCAGCGAGAGGTTTTGCAAGGTTTTGTGAATAGTGAGCATGGACCAAAAAACCATGATATAAAATCGTTAAATCAAGCAACAGTAGGCGGCTTGAAGAGAGGGGTTTGCGACAAAACAAGAAGAGAAGAGTGAGTAGCATGAGAGAAGAGAAGTGAGTGAATAGTAATGTGAACCAAAAACTCTAAACGTTTAACTGTCCCATCGATGAATAATAGTAAGGAGAAGAGAAGCTTAGTGTGAGTGAAAGAACAAGGGGGTCTACGGTAGAGATATTAACAGGGGCTGAAGCATTTTTCTGGGATAGACCCATAGAGGGTTAAATGTCTAGACACCAGTTCAGAGGCGACATCGACACCGACAATCCAAGTTAAGCATTTTTTATTATTTTTTGCTTATTTCTCCCATTAGGAATTGATTATGTTATCTTGTGTTTATTGGATTGGGTATTGAATGATGATGATTTTAATGCTCTATTGAATTGTTTTTCATGAAAACCCATTGCTAGAATCGAATGCAATGCGTAATCGTTGTATTTCCAATTCATGTGTAACGACTAATGGTTCCGAATCATTAGAGATAACATAACATAGGTTAAATAATCCAAGCTTGTGTGATTATTGCCTAGATTGGTCTATTTTTTTGATTCAAAATGCGGATGTTCAGATAAACTTAGAGTGCTTATTCTAGGTTTCCCGATATCTAAGGTTAATTAACGAGCACTTCATGATTAACTAGGATCTAAGTAAAAATCGGGATTAATAAAGCTTGTTATTAATCTACGACTGATAATTGCTAAGAGAGATAAAAGAACAAGAAATCAATGAATTGGGCTTAATTAAAATGTATGCCGAGATTGAACCAAAAAATCGGATCCCTACCGATTTCTCCAATTTTATCATTTTTCACATATTTTTTTTAATTTGTTTTAATTAGATTTATTTCATTTTCTTATTAAATCCAAAACCCCTCCTTTACCTAAACATCAACTAATTTCATTTAATAAGCTATCCGAACACTCCTTATGGGATCGACCTAGACTCACCACTGCTACAGTAGTAGTCTAGTTATTTTATTTTAATTAGCGTTACTACAAGCCGGTCAATTTTGGCGCCGTTACCGGGGAGTGCAGACTAACTCCTTGAAATACTACTCTCAGCTGAGTAGGAGATTCAATAATTACCTCCTTAGTGTAACAGTTCATCACAACCCTATGTGCAGTAAGCCAGTCCATACCTAAAATGAGGTCTATTTCTTTCAACTACAATAGTATCAAATCGGCTTCTAACTCTGCCTGATCAACTCGAATCCTACATCCTCTACACGCCTCTCCAATCATTGTAGTGCTACCTACAGGTGTACTCACCTCTAAGTCACGTTTTAATATCTCTCTCTCACAATGCAGTTTAGATGCCAGATTTGGTGTGATGAACGAATATGTAGACCTTGGATCTACCAATGCAAATGCTTTAAAATTAAAGACATTTAATACCCCTACTACCGCATCTGGAGAGTTCTGTGCCTCCTGTTTGGTGATGACATAAATCCTAGCCAGAGACTGCGGTTGGTTACTCTGCACCTCAGTCCTAACATTAAGCCCTACTAAATATGTTCTGCCTCTACCTCTACCTCTCTGTCCTGCTCCACTGGCTCTGCTCTGCTAGACAGTCGTCTCATTCATCAATCCTCCTCTCACTCCAGACTGTTGTGCCAAAGTCTTAGGACAGTCTCTAATCTGATGTTCAAAAGAGTCACAATGAAAATAAGCTCCCGCGATAACTTCCAACATTCCCCACCATGTTTCTTATCACAGTGTTCACAATTAGGCATTTATTGTGACTACCCTCCTGATACTCGACTTTTATTATTACCAGCTTGAACAAAACCACCTCTCAGTCTAAACCTGACTGTCTCGATCTAGTCTGTGATCGAAACCTTCTTCCAGAATTAACTTGGGACTTACCCTGTCTCTTCATTCTAGACTCTTGTCTATATTCTCCTTGTCCATCTCCTAACAACTGTTCTATTCAGATCGAGTCAGCTCTTAGTTCAGAAAAACCACTCAGATTTGTAATAGCTAGCCTCGTTCCAATCTCCATATTTAACCCATCTTTAAATCGTCTATATTTTTCCTCCTCAGTCAGTATCAATGCAGTTGCATACCCCATCAACCCATTAAATCGTATCTCATATTTAGCTACTGTGAGACTGCCTTGTTTCAAATAAAAACTCTTTCATCTTCCTATCCAGATAGATCTTGGTCATATAGTTCTCTCTAAACACCTTCAGAAAATCTTCCCACTTCAGTTCACAAGGTCAAGCGGAACTACCGAGAACAATCTTCCACCACTGACATGCTAGACCTTGCAATAGTGAGATTGCGTAGTCAAACTTTTAGTCAGACTTGCAGTCCATCTGAGTAAAAATCCTTTCTGTTCTCTCTAACCATCCTTCTGCCTCAGCAGAGCCCGTACTTCTATAGAAGTCTATAACCCTATTTTCTAAGTTTATCATATCTTCTCTCACCCAACTCACGAATTCTTTGAGGCATTTATTCAAATTCAAGTACTGGAGACTCTTTATTGGCTCCTACAGACTCTAGGTCAGCTGACTCTGCAACTTGATCTCTTATGGCAGATGATCTATAAGAAAAATAATTGTGATCACTATACGAGTCTCTCACTGTATATCATGTCTAAATGTTCTTATATATATCCCCACAGATGTCAAACCATGCTCTGATACAAAAAATTGTAACACGTCATTACCATAGATGTAGCACCCCACTCCCACCCGACACGTACACGTATGCCCTTCGGACGTACGTGCACATGCCCGAAAGAAGTGGCATGCCAATCTATATCACTTTCACTATATCGCATGGCATCATAATTAAAATCATAAATAACACAATGTCTAAAATCCAAAATTTTCCTCGTTTCATTTCATTAACCATATGTACATTGTAGTTTTATAAGTCATCCATATATGTACAACTTCCACAACCTATCAGAGTCTACAACTTTGTCTACAAAACATGCTACAAACATGAGGAATTATACAAAATTTTAGTCTAAGTCCTTCAGTCCAGCTGACTGACCTTTGAGCCATGTCTTCTATCCCAAAAGCAGTACTAGATCTCTTTTAAGTTGTCTTAGAAGCTATATCATCTCTCCTGACCCTGAAAATGTCAACGTTACAATCTGGTTGAATTTTGCGAACTTAGTTGAGCAACTATCCTTAATGGTTCACCCATATCATATAACACATCAATTCAAAATAATCACATAAGTCACGTAATCCACATTATTTCATTTACCAATATAAAGCATTGCAATACACATTGTACATCATTTTCACATTTCTCATTCAATATAATTCAATAATACATTGCAATCATTCAAAACATATATAAATCATACGTATATGCAATGTTCATGAGACTCACATTCATTTATTTCATTTTTGTGGCCGAGTGCCTTTTTCACTGTCTCGTATCCGTTGCAGATAATGAGTTGTATCATACTGTCCCTTATCCAATGGGGATACAAAGCTCTTTATACATTGAGCCTTAGGCTCATACCACAAATGTCTGAGCTTTAAGCTCTTTTTCACTAGCAACTCCATTCACAACTGCCTTTATCTTTCATGCATTCATGTAATGGTGTGAACCATATATATTCATTCAATTTTGCTCATTCAGTCACATTTTTGTTCTCTTTCTCATTCACATTTGTCATTGGACCTTGGGTCCGGCATTCAACATACAAGTTGAGTATCACTTATTTCGTCACTTTCACATACAATGAGCACTTCCAAATATGGTAATCATGTATCAAACGCCTCGGACATTCAAGGTCTGGAATTAGTGCATACACATCATATAATAATTCAATACATAATTAAATAAACAAACATTCATAGTGAGACCATCTTAGGTTACTCAAAGTTTGCTCCATATAGCTTATTGCCTTGAAGTCCCAGCAATATCTAGAAGCGGTCACTCAATGTGTTCTTCTATAATATGAAAACATATACATTTACCATTACTAGTTTGCACATTCATATGAATACTCAATCATAAGCACATGTATATACTTCATGTATAATCCATGTTCAATGACAAATTCCCAGGTATATTTCCTTAATACACATCTCATAATCAATTAACAACACCTTTTAATCATTATTTAATCTTTAATACTCTTTGTCCACATCAATCACCTCATTCAACATCAACTGGGTTCATTCAAGAACTCATTTAAGCCTAAATACTTTATATGGGAACACCATAACATTATTTGGTTCATACTTCACTCAAAAGATAACTCTTTTTCTTTATAGGACTGGCCACGATCGTGGTGTCCCTACCACGATCTTGACAGAAACTCTTTGGAGCTGGCCACGATCATGGTGTCCCCGCCACGATCGTGATAGAAACTCTTTTTGTCAGGCCACGATCATGGGGTGAGGGCCATGATCATGCCCTGCATTTTCTTCCTTCTTTCCTGCACGAATTCAACATGTCTCCTCACATACATTTCACACCAAATTTTCCCGAATTCACCTCTTATAATATGACCTCATTTTGTACTAATTCAACTACCATATTGATTACAATAACTCCTTAACATTCAACTCATTCTACTCATCATTTACAACTCAATTTCATCATTCATGAAATCCTATCTCTTTCCATAGTATATCTCATTCATAATGCATCAAACAATTCATTCATTCTATTATGTCCTCATTTAACACTCTAAACATTTCACATTTAGATGCATTGACATCAAACATTCTTTTCCTTAAAGTATATCATAAAAATCAATCGAAACTTATCACACATTTAACCACCCTTTCCACCATCAAAATTATGTTCCTTTTAAGCCCCAATTAAGTCTAAAAGCATTATAGATATATACCTCATCCTTAATTGGTTCAACCATTGCATAATCAAAACGTTACCATGAAAAATCACTGCCCTATGCCACGATCGTGACATAAACAATTCTCCCATTTATCCTACAGTTTTCCAGTTTTTCACAAGACAAATTTTTAGGTGAATTTTCTCTAACCATTATGACTATAAAATGAGGGGTTTTTAGGCTACACTTTCTTCTAATAAAATGTTATTATACGTTTTATGTTTCTAATGACATCAAATTCATGAATTTTGGTTCAGTATCATGCACGTTATAATTAAAATACTACAGAATGTTCTCATACCTCGACTAAACACAATGCTCAACTTCAAGCCAAATTTCAAGACTCTTAAGGATAGATTTCAAATTCGATTCCTTCATGAAAAATGTAGAAATATGTTTCTAGTTTACTTTAAATCAAAATAAATCCAATTTGGATATCTACAGATTAAGATATGGACAAAATACAAATACATGTTCATTGAAAGTACTTCATCTAACATATTTCAGCACACATTTAACTTCATTTTCAACTCTACCTTATCTCCAAACTATCATCCTACTTCTTCTCATTTCAAGACAATACACTAGCCTTT
>JAOTAY010050001.1:0-20113 GCA_025629805.1 Erythroxylum baracoense
CACATTGACCGAACCACGTAAATCTTTGTGTCCTGTCTCATTTTCTTTTGTCTCTCTTTATTTTAGTTATTATTTTTCGGGCTATTAAAGTCAATCGGTATCCGATCTGAGGGCATTTTATCTTAACAGTATCACATAGTCTACCTTTTAAAAAATGTTGTATTACGTCTATGTAAGATTTTGCTAATAATTAGATAGGAAGTTTATTATAATCGTGTTCCCTCATGAGTTTCACGCTGACTACCTCCTATAATGCACAAGTACAGGCTCTCAGCCGTGAGAAGAGTATAAAGTAAATGGGGTGTTTTTAGATACGCCTTCATTAACTCAAAGGCCTACTCATAATCAGTTTCCCATTGAAATTTATTGGGCTTCCTTAAGATCTTGAAGAACGATAAATAATAATTTGTAGAGCTAGAAAAGAAGTGCGACAAACAAGAAATTGTGCATATTGGCATTTATACATCCTTTACAGATCTTAAGGCAATCATGCTGACAATTGCTTTTATCTTTTAAAGGTTGATCTTAATTCCTCACTAAGTCACCATGAACCCTAAAAACTTTATCGTTGGTACTTACAAATACACTTATCGAGGTCTAATCTTATGTTGTATTTCCATAAAATGTCATAACATTGCTTTAGATCTTTGATATGCTCTCCTCCTTTCTTGGTCTTAATTATCACCCATCACACTCTTTTCCAACACTGCAGTTCAAATATCACGTTGACCAATCTATTATAAGTGGATCTTGCTTTCCTTTAAAGGACATACCTTGTAATAATATGATCTTATATGAGTGACGAATGAGGTTATCTTCTAGTTGCCCTTCTATATCTAATTTAACCTTAGATACGCATACATGAAGCTAAGCCATCGATGACTACAAGTGAAATTCACGAACTAGTCAATTTTGGGGAGTGGGTATTGTTGAATCTAAAACAAATAATTTGTTTTACGCTAAAAACTGCAAGAATACGAGTTATTACTTGTAGTAAAAAGAATATATTGTTCCACAAATATTGTGCTTAGGCACTGCTTAATTCAGGTTTTGCTTTGTTTAAGACTCAAATTAAAATAATAAAAACTGAAGATTTGTAAAGCGAAAATTTCAACAAAACAAAATTAAACTGAGCAGTCACACAGGTCACAATGAAAATCCATCAAGAGAGTTAATCAAGCTATAAAAGGGTAGATTTTACCTATCATTAATGCTAATCTAGCCATTTATATGTTTATGGGTTGTCGGTTCTAGACGATTGTATGATTGATTACTTTCTCTCGAGTTATAATCTTTAAAACTTAAATTGTAAACCTTAATTGAATTATCAAACTTGCAATCTCTCAATTCACAAATTATCCATAATTCTAATTAGTTCTAAAGCTCTCTAATAAATAATCGGGTCTTGCATAGGATCTCTCTCTATACAATTATCAACTAGATTGATTAAGTGGTCAATTAGATCGCCTAACTCTCATTAATCTAATCTAATCATTTTTATGCGGCTCACCTTCTTGGTTTGTTACATGCAAATACATTATCAATCACAATATCCAAACCAATAAACACAAAATAGCTAAATCAACATTAACTTAAAGTAAAATCCCAAAGGAAAGTTTAGAACATTATCAACAACCCAAAATCCATTTCCATACAATCTATATCAACTTTATACAATTAAATGAAAAAGGAAATGAAGAGAAAATGAAACTTAGGTTGGAAAAATCAGGAAGGTAGTGGCGTCAGGATACCCCCTAATCAGGTGAGCAACAGTGTTGGGATCCACTTCTTCCTCCTCCTTCTTCCTTTTCTTCTTCTCTCTCTCTTCTTTATCACTCTTCTTAGGGTTTCCAAATGGAGACAAATTGTAAAGTTCTTTCTAGGGTTACCTCATAATGCTTTTATAGTCTTTTCCAATTAAGGTAACCCTAGTTTCTTTTTAGGGTCTGAAATGTCCCTCGAAGACTCGAATCTAAAAGCGACCCCGCATTTGTTTGGACGCAGGCCATAATCGTGGCCCTTAGTGTACGATCGTGGCTAGGTTGTTTATCTCTCTGTCATGATCATGGCAGATTCCCCACGATCGTGGCCCTATGCTTTGTCACGATCCAGGATCGTGGGCCTGTGTTTTGGTTCAAGTCTCCTCCGAAACTCCTCTGAATGGCCTGAAACACTAACAAACTTATCCCAGCACCTCATATATATAAAATTGAAGCTCAAATACATGTTCTCACCCAAAAAAACTTAAAAAAATATTTATGAACTAACACAATTCTTAATCTAAGCACACACTAAACAATCAAATTAACTACTAAATACACAATAAACTACCTACAAAGATACAATGCAATCTACATCTATCAACATCCCCTCACTTAAACTTTTTCTTGTCCTTAAGCAAAAAATCAAATACAACAAATAAAATTCTATCACTTCATTTTCACAAAGATTAAAGCATACAATCCCTCAAACTTTGGCCAACTCAAGTTTCAAGCTACTACACACATCATGACTAATTTTCATTGGTACACATAAGCAAGCTCAACTTATGAAACCATCACTCAAAGATAAGTATAAACTCAAAATAGACCTTCGTTACAGTTTTCACTCATATCTCTCAAGTGTTTGATGGTTAGTGTTTCACTCAAACTTCCTATAGGAAAACACACTATCATAGGCTTGCTAATACACCAATTCTCCCCTAGAATGATTACATGCTAAGTTATATCAAAAGGGCTTTGTTTATCTCAGGCAGGAAGGTAGGGGTTTTAGTTCTACAATGGAGGGGGGTTGTTGGTAAGGTTACACGCATTAAGTTTTAATATTTATAACCTTAGTAAATTCCGCAAGCGCACTGGTCGTTCAAGTATTACCTAAGGTATCGATCCTATGAGGAGGGCTAAACTAATCCTAAAATCTAAGGTCGTACTAAACTATAATAATTCAAAGAAATAAAATAGTGCAGAAAATAAATCAATCAAACAATTAATTTTAGGAATTGAGTTGAAGAAATCTAAATATGAAGACAAACCATACAACCAATCCCAAAACTAACCTAGAAAGTATCAAGTGAGAGAAAGGGGGATTCAATTCAAAATTAACAAAAACCTAATCAATTATGCAATTCTCGACTTAATGGGTCTAGACAGTCCTAGGGTGAATTACTTTTCTCGAGTTATAAGTCGTAACCCTAATTGATGATTCCTAATTTAAATTATGAAATCGAGATCTCTTGATTCGCGATTGACCCAAAACCTAAATTAATTCTAAATTGTCCATTAACCTATTGGGAATCTATGTTCGATCTCTTGTTACACGACTCTACCAGTTCGATCAAATTCTTTGCCTATCAATTCACCTAACTCTGGTTAGCCCAAATTGATTATTTTTGCTCGGCTTACCCTCTCAATTTATTGCCGAATTATTACGAGCAGAAATTGAATCACAATTAAATCAAAAGAAAGCACAACCAATTAATATTTATTAATCTCAAGAATTGAAAACTCGAAGGTGAGTATAGATAATAATCAACGCTCAGCAACAATAATTTTAATAAATATCCCAATTTCATACATAAATAAAATTGAAATAAACAAAGAAACTACTATCAGAATGGATCATGGAGGCAGTGACAGCGGGAAACCACTTGTTCCAGGAAGTATGTCGTGCCAAACTTCGTCTCCTTATCTCTCTTCCTTCGTTACCTTCCTCAATCTCCCAAAACTCTCTAGGGTTTTTCTCGAATATGGCTGGAGCTCTTTATTCAGACTCTCCAAGCTCCTCTTTCTGTCTTGTAATGTTCCTTTTATATCTTGGAAGCTGTAGGTTTAATCTAGGGTTGAAACGGTTTGAAAAGTCATTCAAAACTTAAGCTTCTGTATCAGCCTGACGCAGGTTAATTCAATTACCCTTTTCAATTGTACACACACATTAATAATTCTTTGGTCCTTCAGACTTTGTAATTGTTCCTAAGTACATTTTTATAAAATTTCAAGCTTATTAGAAGTCCGGTAGGTTTTTATTAATAACACACTTTTAAAAAAATATTTTTAAACATGAACTTAATCTTTTACTTGGAGGCAAACATTAGTGATAAATGTGGATCCGGTTACTTGATTAAGTCATTTTATTAACAACTTGGTTGAAACATCATTATAGTTTTTTGATGCGAAGGCACACATTTGTAATGCGTATCGATCCAGTTACTCAGCTATTATCACGTTTTCAACTGGCTACTAGCTCTTTTCCTAACTCGAAGGTTAGCGAGATAGTAATTTATTAACAAAACATTTTTTATTGCCTACCTTGTTATTTCGACCTATTCGTTTTCATGAAAAATACTAGTTAAGCGACTTAAGTTGAAGGGCCTCAAATTATGAATTAATGTGACAACCTAAAAGGTGCTAAATTTACACCAAGTCCTAATTAAGTTATGTATTTATCCAAAAACCCTAGTTCACTAATTTTGCTAGCTAATGATCATTCACAACTTACTAGACTATGTTCAAAATTAAACAAATTTAACTCATCTAAGCCATTGACACATTCAAACAGTTCGCACAATGCAACCGAATAATTATCATACAATATTTACATTCAAAAACAAAAACACAGAATCCCTCCCCACACTTGAACAACACATTGTCCTCACTGTGAGAAGGAGGCACACATCACATAAGATAAGTAAAGACAAAACAGAAATTAAAGTAACAGTAAACAAATAAAAATAAAAATAAATAGAAAAAAAAGAATTGAAGGCTAATTTGGAAAAGAAAAATTGGGTTAGGTATAAATCCTAAGGAGATTGAGGTGGTGATGGTGTCGGAGGTGGTAATTGAATGCCTTAATACTTGAAATACCGATGGATCCGTCAGATATCCCGGCTACGGCATTATTGTGTTCGGGCATCTTCACAAGTGTCTTGTTGGTCTCTGTGATGGCATCCAAAACCTTTTGCCAACCTTGTTCTTCTTCCTCTTCTTCCTCGGATTCTTCACTGGTGGATTCTTCTTGTGCCTACCGAGGTGGTGTTGCGCTCGAGCTCGCCTGAGCCTCCTTGATCCAAACATGCATCTTTTGGATGATGTCCCTCAATTTCATGTTTGTGGAATGGATGATCTCAACCCGAAATAAGTGGTGGTGATTGAGGAAGTCAGGGAGGTGAACTGTTAATCCCCTTGTTTCCATACCAAAATGTTTTACAATGGCAGACACTATGTAGCCCATTCCAAGATGGCTGTTGCATTTGCGCGGAGTCATAGCAAGGGCATTCAGGATATGGGTGGACGTACAAACTGGAATACTGTGGTCCATGTACCACATTATAAAAGGTTCATTGGTAGAAAACTTGTTAGTTTCGATCTTGTCAAAGACCAGCTGACACATAAATTTGTGTAGCAACAAGTGTTCATGGGATCGTATGATGATGTTGTGAGCATTCTTTGCATATAATTGCTCAACTATAGTAAGCTTATACCAATATTGAGAAGGACAGAAGTTATCAAGTTGATTGATGATGGTGGAGTTAGGGAATCGACACAACTCACATATGATTTCAACATTCAGTTCAAATGCTCATCCTCCTAATCTAAACCATAGTTCTTTTATTTTCTTAGGGTCAAAGGTCAGGGTTGTGAAAAATTCCAGTGTAAGCTCCTCATAAACAAGGAATTGAAATTGAATAAATTGAGCCCACTGGATCCTCTTAGCTAGGTTTTCTACCCGCTCACATAATTCTAACCTATCTAGTGTTTCAAAGTTAAAATATTTTGGAACTAAAATTTGTCTAAAGCGAAGGGAACAAAAACGAGTACCTTTTTCCTCGTTGTAAATTGGAAAAGGTGCTCCAAAATTTGCTTCTTGGTTTCTACATCCCCAGCCCATAACTTGTCATCCATATGGTTCCCAGCGGGCTGATTGCTTAATGCGTGGCATGATCTTGGTAGAAATTGGAAAAAATTTAAATGTTGAAAAACTCTAGAGAGATATAAGAGTGTTTGAATGCTTGAATTCTAGAGAGATAAATTAAAAATGAAAGTGAAAGTAAAAGTAAAGTTAGTATTGAATATATAGGTGGTAAAAAAGATAAAATGGTAAAGTTACTTTTAAAATTTCACACCCTTCCCTTTTTTGAATAGTCGCAGGACAAGATCGTGGCCTGCTATGCCACGATCGTGACATACGGCTTACCACCTAGTGCATGCTCAATCGTAGGCCACGATCGGCATACTACCACTCCTAATTTGTTCCTTTTTTATTCTTTCTACACTCTTTTCACTTTCACTACTTGATTCTTTTCTGACGCTTTTTCATCTCTCCTTTTATGCTTGCATTATCATCCACATAATTCCTAATTCCTACTCCTTTTTTGCTTTTATTCAAAAACAAACTAATCCTAACTATACAATTTCAAATGTTCAAATCAAAATAACAAAGAACTACTTTTCCATGGGTTGCCTCCCATGCAGCGCTTCTTTTAACGTCAATAGCTTGACGCTCTGTTAAGCTCACGGTGGTTGGAATAAATGGTTCAATGGTAGCGTCTTCATTAATCTCAACATTTGCACTTTAGCTACCATACTGTAGTTACCAACATACTTTTAATTTTCCTTTCCTCACCTTCTCCTTCGCAAGCACTTCTTCCTGAAAGCATTCCCAGGATCTTTTATGTCCTCCCATTCGCCTCGAGGTTTGAGTTCTTTGAGATCCACTGGAGGCAAAGGAGGTTCGTACTCTCTTGTAGTTACCTTAAATGTCAATTTCTCCTTCCCTATTCATAGAGTTAATTTGCCCCCATTAATATCAACAATTGAGCATGCAGTGGCCAAGAACAGGCATCCAAGAATTATCAGGGTGTTCTCATCTTCGCTAATGTCTAAAATATAGAAGTTCGTGGGAAAGATAAATTTACCCACCTTCACCTGCACATCTTGTATAACTCCCAGCAATTTATGTAATGTTCTATCGGCTGTCTTAACCAAAAACTTGGTTGGCACTAACTCTCTTAATCCCAATTTTAGACTGAAGGTGTACGACATCATATTTATACTTGCGTCTAAATCTGTAAATGCCCTATTTATGATAATATTGTTGATACTATAGGGGATGAAGAAGTCCCTTAGGTCCTCTTTCTTCTTAGCTATGTTAGGGTCATCTTCCAATGTTTGCTCCTTCCCTTTCTTCGTGACAGACTCCTGTAATTTCAGCTTCATCTGTATTTGTTTTGACACTTCCTTGACCTTGTTTGGCTCAATCTAACATAATTTTTCCGCTTCCCTATTTGCATATAACTCCCACTGCTGTGCAATAGGGAATGCAAATACACGTCAAGTTGCATTTAGAGATCCGATCAGGGGCTCAATCGAAAGGTCTTCTTTAACCACTTGACCTTCTTCTTTATCTTCTATCTTTCCTAGTTCCTTATTATGGGTTTGACTTACCACCATGACACATTCCTTTGGATTTGACTTGGCGTTGCTTGGAAGAGTTCCAACATTTTGAGTCAACATGGCCTCCGCTAACTGGCCCACTTAGACTTCTAAATTATGTATAGCCGAGGCACAATTCTTCATTACTTGCTCAAATTTACTCTTGAGCCTCCTATGTGCCTCCTCCATGCCTCCTATCTTATCCAAAATCCTGTCTAACTTTGCCTTCATCGGGCTTGTTTTATCTTATTAAAAGCTCGATTGCCATTAAGGCCCTAATTGTCCTCTACTGTTGTTGCTTGGCCAGGAAAAGTTAGGGTGATTCTTCCACTCGGAGCTGTAAGTGTTGGAGTAGGGATTATTTCCCCCTCCTCATCCAAACTGTGCCCCCATATAGTTTACTTGCTTCTAGTTGTCCTCTCTCATCAAGTAACAGTTTATAGTGTCATAGTCTGTTTGGCCACAAAGCTCACACTTCATTTGTATAACTTTAACTTGAGCTGAGGACGACGCCTTTATGTTGCTTAATTGTTACGTCTAATTGTCAATCTTCGCTTGCATCTCCATCATTTGATCGAATGCGATGATTCCTTTTTGATCTCGAAAAGTTATACATTGCCTACCCCGCTCACTCGTCCATAGGCAGCTGTTGTTGACCATGTCTTCGATTAAATCCTTTGCCTTATTGTCCGTCTTTCTCATCCAAGATCCTCCTGACGCTACATCCATCATGCCTCTAGTAGGTCGATTTACTCCGTTGTAGAACATCTATAGAAGGAACTCCTTCGGTAAGTTATGATGTGGGCACTTCCTTTACAGGTCCTTGTATCTCTCCCACATATCATAAATCGACTCCCCGTCACCTTGTTGGAAATTGGTTATTTCCTTTATTATCTTTGTGGTTTTTGTCAGCAGGAAGTACTTATCTAAGAAGGCATGCACAAGCTGCTCCTATATCGTGATATTAGCAGGGCTTAATGAATGATACCAAGTCTTTTCTCTATCTCTAAGTGTGAAAGGGAATAACCTAATCCTAATAGCATCCTCCGACATCTAGTGATACTGGAAAGTATCACAGATCTCGAAGAAATTCATGATATTTACGTTTGGATCCTCATTTGCCAATCTGTAAAATTGGATATTCTATTGAAGCATGTTCAGGAGGGATGGCTTAATTTCAAACGAGGCCGCTTGAACAGGTGGCTTAGCCACTCTTTCATGGGTTAAACCCTTGCCTCATGAAGTCCATGAGACTCTGTTATTGCCGTCTAGGGTTCACTTCCTGATCTATGTTCCTCTGAAATTCCTTGGCCATTGTCGACTTTTCTATCTCTTCATCTTCATCTCGCAAAGCTTCCCTAAGGGTCGTTCTAATCGTGTGATGTCTAGATCTATTGTCTTCGCTGCACGAATCGAACCTCTCGTGACTCTTATGTTCATACAAGAGCATGCTACCTAAAAATGAACGAAAGAAACTAAAACAAAAATTAAAACTACTATAATGCCTTAAAATATAGAACTAAATTACCTCCCTAGCAACGACGCCAAAAACTTGTTCACAAGGTTACATGCGCTAAGTTTTAATATTTATAACCTTGGTAAATCCTACAAGCACACAGGTCCTTCGCGTAGTACCTAAGTTATTGATACCACAATGAGGGCTAAACTAGTCATAAAATCTAAGGTGGTACTAAACTACAATAATTTAAAGAAATAAAATAGTACAGAAAATAAATCATTGAAACAATTAATTTCAGGAATTGAGTTGAAGAAATCTAAATACGAAGACAAACCACACAACCAATCCCAAAACTAACCTAGAAACCATCAAGTGAGAGAAGGGGGATTCAATTCTAAATTAACAAAAACCTAATCAATTATGTAATTCTCCACTTAATGGATCTAGACAGTCCTAGGGTGAATTACTCTCTCTCGAGTTATGATTCTTAACCCTAATTGATGATCCCTAATTTAAATTATAGAATTGCGATCTCTCGATTTGCGATTGACTTAAAACCTAAATTAGTCCTAAATTGTCTATTAATCTACTGAGAATCTATGCTCGATCTCTTATTACATGACTTTACCGGTTTGATCCAATTCTTTACTTATCAATTCACCTAACTCTCGTTAGCTCAAATTGATTATTTTCACTCGGCTTTTCCTCTTAGTTTATTGCCTCATTACTACTAGTAGCAATTGAATCACAATTAAATCAAAAGAAAGCACAACCAATTAATCTTTATTAATCTCAAGAATTGAAAACCCGAAGGTGGGTATAGACAATTATCAACACTAAATAACTACAATTTAAATAAATATCCCAATTTTATACATAAATAAAATTGAAATAAACAAAGAAACTACTGTCGGAACTGAATATAGAGGTAGTGACAGCGGGAAACCACCTGTTCCGAGAAGTATATCGTGTTAAGCTTCGTCTCCTTTTTGACATTGTTTATCACAAATCTGAAACACCCCTTAAAGAAGATACTTGGACATATAACATCAAATTCACAATTCACATGACAAAGACTCCCCCTTAATCCAAGTTCCAAACATAGACAATACCATCCAAGATTAACAATCATCTTAACATAAACTAAAGCTAAATGATAATGTAGCAACCAACACAACCAACACAAACTCAAGTCTTCTCCCTCTTTGGGACAAAAGAAGCCAAAAAGCAAGAATAATGGTCAAATCTCCCCCTAAATTGAACAGTCACAAAAAATAATCCTATATCTCCCCTTTTGGGATAAACAAATGCAAAAACAAAGAATGACTTCATTGCAATCAATCTCAACGAATAAAGAGACATAGGAATCAGTAGCAGGTGCAGCGGAAGAATCATAAGTACATAGTGCAATAGTAGAATTCTTAGACCCCTTAATCAAAACATTAAGCAACATATCATCACTTACATCAAAGTCATCCACATACGACTGATTAAATTAATAGGCCTTAAAAATACATTCATCATAATCAAACTTAATCAATCTCCTCCTCACTTAAACCATACGAACACAAATTGTCTAAATCCATACAGCCCGTGATATAGAGAAATCAAGATAAAACTTGAAAAACGCGAATTATAGAAAACTCGAATTTTCCTTCAGTTCTTTAACCAAGCATCAACTTTTTCTTGACATAACTCCATAAATTAACATTCAGAAGCAAAACTTTCAAATCATCAAGGAGAGCCTCATTCTCACATCAAATTTACTATTTAAAAGGTAAAGAAAAATCCTAACGCACACCAATCAACTAAACCTTAAAAATACCTATAAATGAAAACTCAGAAAGTCTAGACGATAACTCCTTCAAACCCATTTTTTTATTTTCTTTTTATTTTTAATAAACAACATCAATATACTTTAAAAATTTAAAGAACACAACCCTTGTGCCCCTCAAAGAAATTCAAACCTGGCCTTATTCCTTGTAACAATGACTTTGTCATCAGATGTTTGGTTGATTCCTCCCTCATAACTAATTAATTGGTCTTTTGTTTGAACAGTTTCTTTACCAGCAGTAACTAACTGTGAATCTGGACATTTTCTTGTTTTTCCTTCACTATGACTTTATGCTTGTAATTACACTTTCTAACCTAAGCATGATTTTGTAATGTGGGTTACTATTGGAAATTTAATACAGAGTGTCTAGCTTTTAAGTTTTGAACCCTTTGAAACATCATTTGTAACAACTTGTAACATTTCAGCCTTATGTGCTTGATTACCCCAAAAAAGTGACATGTAGGTATGAACCTCTCATTTTTCTTTGAGATTTCCCCTTGGACAAATCTGGTTGCACCACTTTTCTCGTCATTAGACTTAGAACATTCACCTTTATAACCAATACCTTGAAGGTCTCCTTTAGTCTTACTAATCCAACAACTTTTCCAGCTTTTCGGTACCTCTACTTAACATTCTTATCCCCTTTTCTATACTAACCAACTTCAACTTTATTTCAACAACCTCATCTAATATAGACCATAACTTATTCTCTAGATCTTGAATGATGTTCTTCATAGAGAGGTTTTCTTCCTTCATATTTTCATTCTTCTTATATGCCTGCATCTATTTTACATACATTAATTCACAAGCTTTGTAAATATTCTCCTTTTTATCATCTGAACCATTGTGATCACTATTATAATTTGAGATTGAGCTTTGAGCTTATTAATTTACATTTTTCTCAAAATTTTCTGATTTACTTATGTTTTCATCATCGGTTACTTCCTTCTTGGTTGCTGTTAAGCAAGCAACTGGACTTTTGCTATATAAAGTAACTAACGTAGTACTGTTCATAACTTCTTGTTCACTGCCATATTCACTTTCATATTCATTCTCACTTTAAGTGCTCGTATAGGATTTTCCTTTTCTCTTCTTCAAGGTGTTAGCACATTCCTCTTGCATATGTCCAAAGCCTTGACATTCATGACATTGAATTCTTTTCACTTTTCTTTCGCCCTTTTGAGTTTTAGCTTCTTGTTTGAAGTTGTTATTCGATGAACTCCCACCATTTTGCCTAAACTCAGGTCCGTCTTTCTTCACTTTCTTTAACCACTTACTGAAATTTCTTATCAATAACTTTATATCTTAATTCTCATTGGATTCATCTTCAAAATCATTAATGGCTTTACCAATCTCAGCTTGCAATGCCAATCCTTTGTTCCTCGCTTATTTTCCCCTTAACAAATTCATCTCAAAATTGGTAAGAATTCCAATTACCTTATCCAATGACTGACAATTCATTGATATCATGAGCTTTCTCGATTGCTGTAATTTTCGGTATGAACCTCAGAGGTAATTATCTTAATGTCTTCTTAACCAGTTTCAGGTTAGAGTATTTCTTTCCAAGTTGATGTGCTTGGTTCGCTATGTCACCCAATCTTTCATGGAAGTCTACAATGATTTCACTATCATCCACTTTCAACTCTTCAAATCTCACAACCAACATCTAAAGTTTTGAGGCTGTCATAGATTTCAATCCCTTATGTATAGTTAGCAAAGTGTCCCACACTTCTTTCGCTGATTCACAGGCTGACATCATAACAAAGTAACCTTCAACAACTACGTTGAAGATGGCATGCATGGCTTGAGAATTTCTAAGCGCTCTCTCTTCTTCAGCCCTTTTCCACTCAAATGTATCTTTAAGCACTACTTCTTCCTTTGTATCAGTCGTCACTAGATGTGTCCAGATATTTAAAATTAAATTCCAATTAATACTCTCATTCGTGATTTTCGCGGAAGATAATTTGAACACTGGTTTGATGATTGATGCCCCTTCTCTTATAGCCATACTTACAAAACACAGATCTTCATCAACTTGTCGTATCAAGTTTTGATTCAATGACTGCTCTGATACCAAATATAAATACTGAAGGATGTAGTTTCGCAAAATCTTGGTCCTATCGCAATTGCTTGTAACTGTATCTATTGGTTACTAGATATAAAGCAATAATATTAGCAACTGTTAAAATTTTCAGTATAAATGAAAATAAAAAATAAATACGAAATTAAACAGATCAATACTCAAAATTTGATAAAGCAGTTCGACAAACCTTAACTATGTCTGCAGGGCCCTTACCCAACTTGTTACTTTCACTAACAACAATAGTTTTGTACAAGGCTTTACTAAGTCGACACCACTCAACTCTTGACACTACCCCTCGTCCTTATAACTTGTGAAAGAATTTCACACCTAATAACACGATCGTCTTATGTTAACATCAACAAAGGATTTCTCTCAACAACTTTTAACAAAAAATAAAATAATGAAATAACTCAATTGACTAAAATAACAAAGAATGAAAGCAAATACACTTAAGATAAAAAGGAACAACTTCCCTATAATTTAATTCCTTCCAAGACGGGTTTAAAAATTGTTCACCAGTAGAATAGCCGTAATCTGCTACCAAAATTACGTAAAACTCCAATTGAAATCAACAACACTCAATTTACTGATCAATAACAAGAATATCAAAAAGAGAAACATGCCACCCATTGTAAATTAACTTCATCTCTTACCACACATCACTGTAGCCAACATGAGACAATCCCATCCAAGAATAAAGATGTGGTTTGCATAAACAACTCAACTGGAAGTGAGTCACATCCCAACCTTTATGGCAATGATCTCTATTTGGCACGAATATGTTTTTGGAAATAATTAAAAGAGAGAAATAATCAAAGACCACTGTAGATACATGTGTAAGCTAGATCACCTCTTCACAAAGAAATCTTCTTGACTTAGTAGAGTACTTCATTTAGTACCCACCTATAGTCACGTGATGCACACCTATATCTTTTACAAGATTGAGTTTTAATCCAGTCAAACAAGAATTATTGTTTAATTACACCAGAAACAATTCTTAACCCATGATCCATCTAGCTTTACCCAATCAAATTCAATGTATCTTCTACCTTATCTTGATTTGAATTTGAAGCTACATTAGCTTGGATATCAAATTATCAAAAATGCTAAAACTAAATAATGAGATATATAACATATATCTTAACTATACCTATACAATATGCCTCTTAAGATTTCTCTTTCTTCAGGTCTATTTCTTTTTCTAGCCCAAAATGTTTGTTAAATTTAATAAAAACTTACAATGATGTCAATTCCCTTTTGTAATAGGTTCTCCTTTCTACTCTTTATTGAAATCTTGATTATTTATGAATTGGATGCTCATAAAGGGTAATTTCTTTTTATTAGACTTGAGTGACGACATGCCTCATTACCTTGTCACGTGGATGCCTCCACTAAATTATTATCCCATATGCTATGTTAGAAATTTGTAGTTGGTAGATAGGGAAAGATGGTAGCTCTAAGAAGGAATAACACGAGTATTTTAAGAATAATATTGAATTATGTGGCCCTCATTACTACATAAAGGTTAGTCATCATTGTGACTTGCTTAGCTAGGGTTTGCTCTTGCCTTTAAGGGAGTGGATCATCACCTTACCCTTTAGTAACATTTAACCTCCTACAAAGTAAATTAAATAAATATGTGTACATATAAACTAGGTAGTTAAAAGGCCAAGGTTAGGAATGTGTCATAGAATAAAATATCGACAAAAATTTCATTGTCAACTAGAATTCTCTTATCCTAAAAATTTGATATAATAGTAGAGTTAATGATAGGTGTGAATTGCATCATATTTTAAAGCTTAGTTTCTTATGATTTAAGTGTTAATTTGAGTGTTTGGTATGTATTTAGGTTAGAATTATGATAGTTTATGTGTTTAACTATTTTTATGGGTTATTATAAGTCTTCAAGTTTAAATATTATGTTTTTGAGGTGCCTTGATGTGTTTGTTAGTGTTTCAGGGTCAACATTGAAGAACGGAGAAGTTTTAGAGACTTTCGGGTTGAAATAACAACCTATGGTCATAGCACAATAGGCCACGATTGTGACGGAAACATGGGAGCCAGCCTATGATCGTGAAAGAAGACTATGCCATAGCCCACGATCGTGCCTTGATTGCCATGATCTTGATAAAAAGGTTTGATGTAGGCCAAGATCATGACATGCAGGGCCACAAGTATGGCTTACATCAGGCAAAATCATAAACAGGAGAAAACATTAAGTTTTAAAGGAATTTTAGATCTTTCCGACCTTTAAAAAACCCTAGGGCTGCTCAAGACACAAAAGATATTTAAAGAACAAGAAGAACACAAGAAAGGGAGCTTTTAAATCAGGCACAATTTTGAAACCCTAGAGCGTTTATCGAGAGATTGAGAAAGCAACAAAGGAAAAGAGACATGGAGAAGAAGCTTATGTGAAGTACTTCCTAGAGCAGGAGGTTTCCCGCCGTTACTGCCTCCATCATCCATTTAGAGTCTATTTCGGGTGTAATTTTATTTTTATAATTGCAACGAATTTGGGATAATCGTTGATGATAGATTTGTTAAATGTTGAGGATTGTCTAAACTCACCTTCGAGTTATTTTATCTTTGATATTAATGAAATTTGATTGTTGCGTTTTATTGGATTTCTTATGATTTAAATTTTGCATTTGCATAAGTTGGTAATAAACTGAGAGGGTGAACTTAGTGAAAAATAATTAAATTAGGTTAACGAGAGTTAGGTAATTTAATAGAACCAGAGTTAAATTAAACCGTTACATTTGTGTAAAAAGAGATCTTGCATATGTTTTCGATAGTTTTTGGACAACTTCAGATCTAGTTTAGGTTTAGGATAAAATCTTAATCGAGAGATTATGATTCCCATAACCTGATTAGGGTTAATAATTAGGTTAATGCTTATAACTCGAGAAAGATTAATCAACCCTAGGACCATCTAGAATCGGTAATCCAGTAAATTCATAATCAGTTATGTTTTCATTAAAGTTAGATAAAATTTTCCTTTATCTCAATTGGTAATTCTTAGGTTGATTCTTGATTTGGTGTTGCATTTGTTATTTGTATATATTTTTTGAATTTGATTCCTGGAATTGATTGCATGATTAAATTAATTTCTTGCTTTAGTTTTGTTCATTTTGAATTATTGCGAATTGTGTTCAGATTTTAGGATTAAATTAACCCTCCTCGTGGAATCAACATCTTAGGTACTATGTGAATGACCCATGCGCTTTCAGAATATAGAGGTTAAATTATTAAAACTTTTTCATATCGGAAACCTGCGATCAGCTGACCATAACATCTTCATTAAGGTTATGCAACACTATTTAGCTAACGTCAAAAGAGATCATGATTCTTTACTTTTTCCCAGCAAATTTTTTCAGTGTTAACTTATTTAGAGTTGCCGCTTATGGATTTAATTAAGGTCTATTGGCTATGCACTTTTTCAATAGCCACACTTATATTGACTATCCTCCCTTTTTCCCCCTATTTTTTTATATGGATGCCTCTTCACCCATCTTCCTCCCATTAGATCTACTTGAATGTCAACTCTAATTATACGTCAATTTATTTTTAAATGATTTAATTAATGAGTTAAAAGTCAAATGAAAAAAATAAATATGAGCTTAACTATTATCAAATTTGATAATTTGAAATCCTATCATTCTGAGCATTTGAGTGATATATCTAACCAAAAGCTTCAGCATTTACTGATGTCATCTCCCTTAAATTAAACAAAACCATCCAATCATAGATATCCTCAGACTTAAAAAGTTCTTAGAAAGCTATAGTCACTAACAAGAAGCAAACCTGCAGCATCGATTTTGCTGTCTTTACACATATCACCTCAGCTATAGGCCCCTTTCTCCAACCAATCATAGGCTGCTAACCCTCATGCTTTACAACAAGCTCCACTTTAATTTCATCATCAATCAAAAGCAAAAATTCCAACAATAAACATAATCTTCCCTGCCTATAGCCAAAAGAGAATCCTTGATGGCATAGGCTTTGCTTCCTTGTAGAAGAAACTTTTCATCACACTCTAGAACTAGTTTTGATGGGTTTGGCGAGCATTTTATAACTAAAATAAATACTTCACCAAGCGTAGGAGAACTACATAAATGAGTAATTAAATATTTAATGAATCCTTTTTCGCATATGTTTTCATAGAGATTCGTAATTTCATGTTTTATTGGGTTTGTAATTGTAACAATGTTTGTTTTTGTAAGGCTTTCACTCTTTAATATTGTTAGTTTATGCCCTTATAGCCAATTAATTGGATGCAAATTAATGGATAATATTTTATGTTTTAATACTAAAGGTAAAATCCTTAGAATAATTACTGTGGAATTGAAATTATGATGATATCACAATTATGAGATTCAATTTACACTTATGTATTATTCCTAAATGTTTCTAGTTGTAGTTTCGTCAAGATGGGATATTGTTAAAATGGTAAAACTAGCACACACTATGTTTCTTTCTTATAAAGAAAGTAATTGATCTCATAAATTAAAGTATATAGATGCTTAAACTAAAGTGTAGGTGATTATTAGAGAATAAGTTATTGAACTGACCCTTTTATGAGAATTCTAGATAGAATATTACTTATATGTCTATGGATTTTCTCATAATGGTGGTTGTATAATTGATCCTCAAACTTGAGATTACCAAGGTATCTGGTGTGGAAATTACTGTGTTTTGATGTTACTTATGAATCGTCCTAGGATAATTCAATCGGTAGTAATTGGATATAGTATGAAGCATATGTAAAAGTTGAGTAAGTCAATATAGGATTCATTACTCTAAAGTAATTAGAGAAAATATTCTACTATTTTTTATTAGTAATGATTTATGGAATTTTCTAGCCAGAGTGAATTGACATATGAAAATGTGTTTTCAAATTTCAATTATAAATCAATTACTAATTAGCAAGAATGAACATGATTGGATGATAAGAGTAGACACTATATCCATACTCTATCCAATTAGAACATTAAATGACGAAAGGATTAAATTATACTTCATAGCCATGCATGGACAGGTTAAGTCAATCACTTTGACATTCCTGATATTTGGGTAATCATGACATGTTGTTAGAAGTCAATCATGATTTATGATTGTGAATTGTTTAATTGGAGAGTTAAAGATAAATTAAAAGAAGTTTTAATTTATCTAATTCTAATTGTGAATTAGAAATATAATTTATAATCATTGCCAATTTATTAGTAACCTAATGGGTCATACATCCAAGAGC
The DNA here is from genome assembly GCA_025629805.1 of Erythroxylum baracoense. Taxonomy (NCBI): domain Eukaryota; kingdom Viridiplantae; phylum Streptophyta; class Magnoliopsida; order Malpighiales; family Erythroxylaceae; genus Erythroxylum; species Erythroxylum baracoense. The sequence continues at coordinate 18,055 of JAOTAY010050001.1, forward strand.
AATTTGTGAAAGAAAAATCAATTTAATCAAGTTGGATTAATTATAAAGCTTGAGAAACTTTAGAGATCAAATATGAGATATTTGATTTTATTAAAATTAAATTAATTAGGATTAGAATTTGATTTTAATTATAATTATAATTAAAGAAATTTAAGTTTAATAAAAGACTCTTATGATTTTTCCATTTAAATGGGAAGAGCTTTTAGAAGCTAGTGCTTTTGTCTTCTTCCTATTAAAGCAGTTTGAGAATTGCTATGTGAATATCATCAGAGGTTGGACGCTTGAATAGCTCGTGATTGATTAATCGGAAAAAGTTTCAAAAATTTTTCAACAGGAAAGGGAACAAGGTACGATTTCTAAATCGTTTAATATTTTATTCAATTTTATACAATTATCATAATCCGCTCGGAATCCGTAAAAATTTTTATTTTCTGCTACACCTATGATTCAATCACGGTTAGATTCCAACAGAGAAGATGTAAAATCTAACAAAAAGTGGTAACAATCAAAATATTTGTTGCGACTTTGATAACATCAGTGGCTGCCACGTAATGTCGCTACTGCCCATGTATTCTAATGAAGGTTTCAAGATTAGATTCCAACAAAATATTACGCTATTACTTAGAGAACAAAATTCATACTTCCATTCCAATTTGCTATGGTATTATTGTTAAGGAACACTAAATAAAAAATTAAATTCATCAAATAAATGATATATTTATAATAACTGTTAGTGATAACACTCAATGCTTTGAAATATTTTAATTGTTATATAGCAATTAACTGAAATATAGATATAGATTACTTAATTTATACAAATTTCAATTTTTATTAAATTAATTCACATAAAGAATATCTAAATTGTACTTTGTACTTAATATTAAAAATAGAGTTAAAACTAAATTATCATATTTCAATTGTAAGAATCAAACAAGGACTTAAGATTTTTCTCACTGAAATGCAAAATGTAACAACTAATCCCTTACGAATCAAACTTTGTAAATTTAAACTTACAATGGAGCATCTCTACTAACATTGGCTAATAAAGTTTCCCAAATTGTACTAACATTGTTCCTAAACAATTGAAAGCATTTATGATTTGATTTGGTTCCAACATCTCCTGACTTTTATTGATCATAACACTAAAAGTATAATAATTAATCTTAGTATCATAACTATAATAACCAACATCTAAAATTTATCATTAATTTTGTGAGAGGATCAATTCATAATCATCCAAGTTAAGATTGGTGTAAAGGTTGGCTTATATGATACTTGTATTTGTTAAAATATACCTTTAACATAAGCCTTTATGCAAAAGTACAAGCATTTTTTTAGGATAACATATTAAAAAAGTCTAATATTTTAATTTTTTTAATTCAGTGCCAAGCTTTTAAATTTTTAAATTGAGTAACTAACCTTTTAAAACCTTAATAATTCAGCTTTAAAAATTATTTTTTGATGATTTGACATGTTTATTGGATATCACATAGATGTCCATTTATTAATCACATAAAAAAAATTAAAGTTTTGAACATTATTGTGAAGGTTTTGAAAAGACTAGTAACTCAATTGAAATATTTAAAACCTTGGACACTGAATTAAAAATTCTAAAAAGTTATTCACCTTAGGATTATTTATCCCTTTTTTTAAAATATTAGATTTTGGTTTGTTGTTTATAGTGTAGGCCTAGCCATCTAATCTAATCTAACTCTCCAAATAATGGGCGAGTAGATAGTTAGGGGGTGCTTGGTTGATAGGTTTGGGAAAGGGTTAATAAGTAAGGAATGAAAAGTAAGTGATTGGTTGTTAATTATTATTATAGGGGCAATAATTTGATATCTCACTTCTAGAGAATCCTCCATACCCTCTATTTAGTAAAGGAATAAAACTCACTCCTTAGTAGTGACTCTTTTTTTAAAATATTTTTAATACTAATTAATTAAATACAATTAATTAATTAAAATATAATTAATTAATTTCATTATAATTAATTAAAATATAATTAATTAATTACAATATAATTAATCAAAATATAATTCATTCATTAATTAAAATA
>JAOTAY010050041.1:0-20108 GCA_025629805.1 Erythroxylum baracoense
GTTTATTGAATGCATGATTTGGGTTGCTTATAAAGTGTTTGATAAATTAAGAATGTGGAAATATGTGTTTCATGATGGATTGTGAATTTTTCAATGGTTTTGCTTGTTATTGGTTATAAAATTGTTACCCACAAGCTTTAAGCTCACCCCCAATTCTGTCCAATCTTCAGGCGATGAGCAAGAGCTCGAGTGATCGAGCATAAGGGCATTACTCCGGATTATGCTTATTTTGTATTTTAAGATAGTTTTTGTAAAACAAGGCTTTAGTTACATTTTGAGCAATTCTACTTTGTGTAAATTGTGTACTTTTGGACTATGACGTATTGTGGCTTGAGATGCCCATTAAAGCTTTGTAAAACTCTTATCCTTTGATGAAAATGAAATTTGATTGTGTTTTTGCTCATGACTCTCAAAGTTTGTAGGTTGCATTTTGCAAGCTTTCATAGGTGTAGAAATTATATTCTGAACTCAAAGGAAAAACTGTATCAATTTAAGTAGAATTAGACAAAGTTTTCTTCATGAAAGTTGTAGATTATCTTTCTAACTTTCCAATGATATAAAGTATGAAATTTTTGGAAGTTGGGATTGGTAGATACAATCATTATAAGTTTGTAATGCTGTTCAAGATGCATATAGGACAACTATAGTGAAAAATGAGAATTTGTTATATGTGATGAATCAATGGAGTTGAGATTTGGGAGTTTAATGGAATCAATTTGGTAATTGAATTTTTAAGGAGGGACATTACATTAGAAGAAGTGAAATTGGAAAGATTATTACTGAAAGTGATGTTAGAGTGGATGGAGGAATCATTGAAGATGCTTGGAGGGAGCTTGGCATGTTCGATTGTATAGTCGGGATCGTTTTAGTCGGGATCATCTTAGTCTAAATCGTCTTAGTCTGAATCGTCTTAGTCGGCATTGTCTTAGTCGGCATCGTCTTAGTCTAGATTGTCTTAGTCTGAATCGTCTTAGTCACGATCCTCTTAGTCTGAATCGTCTTAGTCTGGATCGTCTTAGACTGATTCGTCTGACCCATTTCAGGCCTAATTACTTCATTTGAGACAAATTTGTCTTATTTTGACAATCTAGATGGCAAAATCCCTCTTCAAAGTCTTCACAAAAGTTGTAGATCCCGACGTCCTCTTCGAAACCATCCTAAAATGACCAAAATCCGATATCTTTAGTGAAAGTTATAGTAATTGTCCCAAGATAGGTACAATATGATTGAGGACATAAACAGGTTTGACTCTTTTGGCCATAACTTCATCACCCGATCTTCAAATGAAGTGATTATTGAACTAATAGATTCCTAACATATTTCTCTACCTCTCTATAAAATTTTGGTATCCATTAGGGTTGATTCAAAAAATATTGATGGAGAGAAATGAGGGAATCAATTGGAGGAGCATGACTTAAATATGAGCCTACTTTGGCTTTTAAGCATATCTTGATCTATATAATAGGAAACTTTTGGGATGTAATAAGAATGAAGATGAATCAAAGATGGCTAATGAGAGTTCTTGGAAATAACCCTATAGGGTAATTCACATGCTCACGCTTTCATGACATTCGGATAGTTGGGCTCCAAAAATAGGGTCCAACAGTTTATGAATGATATTGAGCTGAAATAGAGGTGAGAATGAAGAGGAAATGATGAGGAATTAAGCTAGGAATGATGAACTAAGCATAAGATATGTTAGATGTAACTTGTAGGAGTTAAAAAGTTGGAAATTTGGAACATAAATTGCTGGGATTTTTGGATTTGCATAACCCACGATTGTGGGAATGCAAGAAAGTGCTGGAAATGTTCTATTAACATAACCCACAATTGTGAGAAGTCATCCCTGATCGTGGGAAGGGCCATTTATATGAATTCTTGTGTTTTATGTGATGTTTAAAACAACAAATGGTTAGGTACTTTCCTATAATGCATTTAGGTTTGAATTAAGCTTGAAATTAATTTAATTTGATGACGGATTAAGTGATTAAATGCGTGATATTTTTAGGGTGATAATTGAGGTTATAACTTAAGAATGGATTGTTATACATCATGTATTCAAATATGGGAATTTGGAGATGTTATAAGAATGAAAGTGACCCTATGAAGGTTAATGTCATTCAAAGAAGAAGAATGATGTGTATTGAGTAAAGAAGAATGAGAATTTAGATATTATGTGATCTTATAATGCTAGAATAACCTTAGTGAATAATTGATTAAGGAAATTTAAAATAATCAAATATACTTGAGGTATAAACCTAAGAGTAAGCTAGACATATATAAGGATAATGATAAACTATCATGAGATGTGAATTAAGGAAACATACTTAGAATAGTCAAATTGAGTATGCATTACACATGATATGTATACATATATACATGAATGAATGTTTATAAGATTGGGCAAATTAGTAATGTGTATAAATGTGTATTGCATGATATAGAAGCACAAATAAAACGACCTCATCTAGATATTACTGGGACATAGAGGCAATAGTTATCTAGAGCATACTATGAGCAACCTAGATGTTCTCACTAAGATTATCTATCTTTGCTTAAATGTTAATTATTGAATTATTATTGAAGTGAATGTGTTAATTCCAGACATTGATAGCCCGAGGCGTTTGATGCATTAGAATCATATCGGAAGTGCTCATTGTATGTGAATCTGACAGAAATAAGTGTACTCAACATGATTGTTGAATGTCATACTATTTCCCGATAAAAATGTGATATTGAATTTGTAAATGAATAAAAGTGACTAATTGAATATATGATTTGCTGCATTTCATACATGATATGTATAATCAAATAAAGGCAGCTATGACCAAAGTCACCAGTGAAAAAGAGCTTAAAGCTCAGAATGTGGTAAGAGCCTCTGGCTCACTATGTAAAATGTGCCCAGTATCCCTAACAGATATGGGACAGTTATCAATGAGCCTGGTATCCACAATAGATATGGGACAGTTGAAAAGGCACTCGGTCACATCAACGTAATACATATGCATTGTATATACATTTGATAGGCATGTTTTAAATGATCGAAATGAATTATTTGAACTGATTTGAATGTGAAATGTAAAATAAGTGAACATAATTGTATTTGATTCAATATGATGATTAATAAAGTGATGTGCCTTATGTGATGATCTGAATTATCTATGAATTGGTTGTGTTATATGACATGAGTGAGCACATCGATGATGGGTTGCTTACTGAGTTTGAAAAACTCATCAAAATTGCAACGTGACTTTTCAAGTACAAGAAAGGAGAATTAGATACTAAGATGTTCTAGAAGAAGTCTAGTACTACATTTTTGGGACTCAAGAAATGGCTTAAAGTTTAGTCAACTGAGACTGAAGGATCTAGATAGAATTTTTGTAAAATTTCTCTTTTATATAGAATGTGTAAAAGAGCAGTAGACTCTTATAGTTTTTGATGTTGTGTATATATATATATATATATATGGATCATGTAGTATAATACTACAATGTAAATTATGTTTTTATGAAGTGAAATGAGGAATTGAATTCTAGATATCATATTATTCATGTTTTAATTATGATCCCATGATATATAAGTGAATGTAATTGCTCTAGTGCATTGTTTCTACTAGGCATGTGCTCGAATGTCTTATGGACGTACGGGCATGTGTTGGATGGGAGTGGGTGCTACAGGTTTTGGTATTAGAGCCTGGTTTGGCATCCATAAGGACATATAGAAACATTAGACATGATATTGTGAGAAATTTAGATGGTAATCAAAGTTATTATCTATTATAGGTCATCTGCTATAGGTGATCAAGTGGGACAATCAGTTGACCTAGAGTCTGTAAGAGCCAGTAGAGAGTCTTCTGTGTCTCGAACTGAGCAAATGCCTCCGAGAATCCCTGAGAGAAGGGAAAGGAGGGATGATAAATTGAGAAAGCAGGGGCTTGTGGACTTCTATGGAAGTACAGACCCTACAGAGGTCGAAAGATGGTTAGAGAGAATGGAAAGTTTTCGATCAGATGGACTGCGAGTTAGACGAGAAGTTTGACTACGCAGTTACTCTACTGCAAGGTCCAGCATACTAATGATAGAAGACTGTTTTAGGCAGTGCCACCAGACCTTGCAGACTAAAGTGGGAAGACTTTTTAAAAGTCTTCGAGGAGAATTATGTGCCCAAGATCTACCTAGATAGAAAGATGAAAGAGTTTTTAAATCTGAAGCAGGGCAATCTCTCTGTGACAAAGTAAAATACGATTTAATGACCTAATGAGATATGCTACTGCTTTGATTCCTACTGAGAAAGACAAGTGTAGAGGTTTTGAAGATGGGCTGAATATGGAAATCTGGACAAGGTTAGCCATTTCTGTTAGCCCCGGGTCTTGGTTCTTATTTCACAACGACAAGGTAGAAAAATTGGGGGACTTTCTAAAATAAAAGTATATATATATAAAACTAACATCAAGATAAAAATAATTAAATTCTTGGTGGGAGTTAAAAACAAAAAACAAACAAGCAAACAAATAAAAAAATAAAATGAAAAATGTCATAACCTTGACAAATCAAAATGTCATGGTCGTGAGAACCAGAGGAGTCGCGATCATGCTTGTGCATGTTCGCAAGCTTCTAACAAAAGCACAAAAGTGCACGATCATGATTCTTTCTTTCCTTCTTCTCCTTTCTATACTTCGGTTTCTCCTTCTCTTTTTCTAGTTTCTTCTATGACTTTCTCTCTTTTTCTTTCTTACTATACACGACTCTTTTCTCTTCTTTTCTTATTAGTTTAAGACAAACTTTTGTCTTTCCAAGCTTACCCTTCCATATTTAATCTAATGCCTTCTAATCCCTTAACTTAATTCTAACTCTTCCTTTTTAATCCATGCAATCACACATAATTAATTATATACCTAATTAGATTCCAAAAATTGTTAACTCAAGAATTCCAATTTACATTCATGTTTTCTAATTTAATAAAATAAATTCTAAGAAACATTCGGGGTCTAACATTTCTCCCCCTTAAAGAATTTTGTCCTCGTAATTCTTACCTGAGTCTACAATTAGGTGTGGATACTTCTCCTTCATGGCTTCCAAGGGTTCCTATGTTGCTTCTTCTCTTGAATTGTTCTTCTATAAAACTTTAACCAGTTTCACAGTCTTGTTTCTTAAGACCTTTTCCTTTGAATCTAAAATCGCTACTGGTTGTTCTTCATAAGTCAAATCCTCCCTTAATTGAACCTCTGAAGGTTGGACTATGTGTGAAGGATCCAATCTATATCTCCTTGGCATTGATACATGAGACATTATGAATCTTGGATAACTCTGGCAATAAGGCTAACTTGTAGGCGAGAGGCCCAATCCTCTCAATAATCTCATAAGGGCCTATGTATCTTGGACTAAGCTTACCCTTTTTACCAAATCTTAAGACTCCTTTCTGTGGTGAGGCTCTAAGAAATACTTGGTCTCCAAATTCATATTCCATCTCTTTCCTATGCGCATCTGTATAGCTCTTCATCCTATCTTGAGCCGCTTTGAGTCTTTGTTTCACCAATTTAATCTTGCCGATTGTAGCTTGTACCAACTTAGGTCCTATAAGTCTTCTTTCACCTTCCTCGTCCTAAAAAATAGGAGTTCTGCAACTCCTACCATACAAAGCTTCATAAGGTGCCATCTGAATCCCTGAGTGGTAGTAATTATTATAAGCAAACTCAATCAAAGGTAGATGTTCATCCCATCAGCATTTGAAGTCCATAACACAAGCTCTTAACATTGCCTCAAATGTCCTTATTGTTCTCTCTAATTGACTATCAGTCTGTGGATGGAAAGCTATGCTAAAATGCAACTTAGTTCCTAAAGTCTCTTGCAAACTTTCCCAAAATCTGGAGGTGAATCTGGGATCACTATCCAAGACTATAGAACTTGAATTTTGTGAAGTTTGATTATTTCATCTATGTATTTCTTGGCCAAGACATTCAAAGAATTTATCTATCTAATTGGCAAGAAATGTACTGACTTGGTTAGTATATCAACAATCACCCATACTATGTCATGCTTCCTATTGGTCCTTGGTAATACCATTAAGAAATCCATTGTAATCTTCTCCCACCTCTATTCAGGAATAAATAAGGCCTTAAGCTTACAGGCGGGCGTTTGATGTTCTGCTTTAACTTGTTGACATACCAAGCATTTTTCAGCATACTTTGCAACATCTTTCTTGATTCCTCTCGACCATAAGTGTTCTTTTAAATTTCTATACATTCTGGTGCTCCTCAGATGCATTACATATAGAGCATTGTGTGCCTCATTAAGAATTTTATCCTTCAATTCTTGCATATCCGGAATACATAATTTATTACCTATTACCATCAATCCATCTTCTCTTACTTCTATTTCAAAAGGCTTATTATTTTTAATTTCTTCTTTGAGCTTGCCCAAGTACTCATCTTGTTCCTGCAATTCCTTAGTCTTCCCATTTAACACTGGCCTTATTATAAAATTAGCCAATACACCGCCAGATTCGACTTGCCTTAACGTTACCTTTAGTTTAGCTAATTCCTTTAACAAAGGAAGATATATCGTCTTCACATGCGCCATAGTAGATTTCTTGCTCAGTGCATCCACTACTACATTAGCTTTCCCTGGGTGGTAATCTATCATCAAGTCATAGTCCTTCAATAATTCTAGCCATCTTCTCTACCTCAAATTTAACTCTTTTTGACTCATTAAATATTTAAGACTCTTGTGGTCTGTAAATACCCTGGTGGTGACTTCATATAAGTAATGTCTCCATATTTTCAATGAAAATATTATAGTAGCTAATTCCAAGTCATGCGTGGGATAATCCATCTTATAGGGTTTTAATTGCCTGAAAGCATATATAAGCAATCACTTTATCCTATTGCATCAACATGCACCCGAATCCTTTCCTTGAGGCATTGACATATACTATATATCCATCACTACCAGAAGGCAAAGTCAAAATTGGTGCAGTTATAAGCTTCTTTTTCAATTCCTCAAAGCTCCTCCGACTTTCTTCTGTCTACTTAAACTTGTGACTATTCCTTGTCAATTTGGTGAGTGGAGCTGCTATCATAGAAAAGCCTTATACAAATCTTCTGTTGTAACTAACTAATCCCAAGAAACTCCTCACTTCTGCTATATTCTTGGGTTCTTCCCATCTAACAACAACTTCTATTTTATATGGGTCTATATATACTCATTTTTTTGAAATGATATGTCCACAAAAAGCCACTTCCCTTAGCCAAAATTCACATATATCAAATTTAGCATACAACTCCTTCTTTCTCAATATCTCCAAGGTAATCCTTAAATGTTCTTCATCAATAAAGACTATGATAAATTGGTCTAGGAAAGGCTTAAAAACTCTATTCATTAGGTCCATGAAGGTTACAGGGGCATTAGTTAATCCAAAGGCATAACTAAGAACTCAAAATGCCCATATCGTGTTCTGAAAGCAGTCTTTATCAAATCAGACTCCTTTATTCTTAATTGATGATAACCCGATCTCAAATCTATCTTGGAAAAGACTTTTGCTCCTTGCAGTTGATCAAACAAATCATCTATGCATGGGAGAGGATATCTATTCTTGATTGTGACATGATTGGGCTTCCTGTAATCCATACACATCCTCAAGGATCCTTCTTTCTTTTATACAAAAAGAAATGGAGCTCCCTAAGGCGAAGAGCTAGGCCTAATAAATCCTATCTCCAACAGCTCTTCTAACTGTTCTTTAAGCTCCTTCAATTCTACCAGAGCCATTCTATAGGGTGGAGTTGATATTGGTACCATGCCAGAAAGAAGCTTTATGGTGAACTCAATCTCTCTAGGTGGTGGTAGTCCTGGTAGTTCCTCCAGAAAGACAACTAGAAATTCCCTAACTATAGGAATGTTTTCTAATTTTTCTTCATCTACCTTTGTGTCTAACACATATGCCAAGAATGCTTCATATCCTGCCTTCATCATTTTCTCTACTGTTAGAGCTGAAATGATTTTAGGTGGGCTTACCTTCTTGTCTCCCATGAACACCACCTTTTCCCCTTTGTCCAATGCAAACTCTACTGTCTTCTATTTGTAGTTCAAATTGGCATTATATCCATGCCCAAAGTCACATATAATCCCTTCATCTCCAATGGCATTAAATCCACCGCTAATTTTACCTCACCAATACATATTTCACACTCTTGATAAACATAACTAATAATAACATGCTGGCCAATCGGGGTATTAACCATCAAAGGACCATCTAATGGACTCAAATTTCTATCATGCATAATCATACTTTACGAAATAAATGAGTGGGTAGACCCCGGATCAATTGAAACAATAATGTCATCATGAAATAATTTAACCATGCCAGTCACAATCTTTGGTGCTACTTTTGCTTCCTCCCTCATCATTGCAAATACTCTAGCTGGTGCTTGCCCTTTCAGTCTTCTTGGAGGATTTACCTTTTTGGCTCCACTAGAATTGCCCATTTCAGTTACAGACTTAACTTCCATAGTCTCAGCCTTCTTTGAAGCTTACATATGAGTTCCCTCCTGTCTAGCATACTGTGGACACTCTCTAGACATGTGCTCTTTTTCTCCATAATTAAAACAGGCTCCAGTCAGTCGATAACACTCCCCTTTATGGAATTTGCCATAATGGTCACATTTTGGAAAGGATGGCTTATTCCCCTCTCCTCTTCTGCTACCTCCTATAGTCGGCTTGAAGAGAAATATTTCTTATCGATTTAGGCCTACTTGAACCACTGCTCCTAACCTCAGATGGTGTAGGGAAAGTCTTGGCACTCCTTCCTAGCATAGGCGCATTACCTCCCCTGCTAAGCTGTTCTCTTCCCTTCCTCTTTCTATTAATTGTACTCTTTATGTTTTCCACATTTTCAACCCTCAAAGTAGCCTACCTATACCAGCTGTTGAAAGTTGTAAAAATTTTGCATAACCACTTTTTCTCTTATGGCTAAATGCAATCCTGCTTCAAATCTTCAGCACTTAGCCGCTTCGCTCATCATTAGCTCAGCTGCATATCTGGATAATTGTGTAAATCTGCGTTCATACTCACTCACCACCATCTCCCTCTGGGTGAGAATTAAAAACTCCCTCTGCTTTTGCTGGATATACACCTCAGATAGATATTTCTTCTTATTGACAGCTTGGAAATCGTTCCATATTAACACTGGTGTCTTTAACTGACTCCCTGGAATTTTTTGCCACCAATGCAGGGCATCTACCTGAAGCAAACTTGTAACATACACAATCTTTTCCTCATCCTCATAATCCATATATTCCAATATTCTTTCTGTCTTCCTTAACCAAGTCTCAGCTTCCTCTGGATCGGTTATTCCATAAAGGTCCACTGCGCCATATTTTCTCAGCTTATCAAATTGTCTCCCTTTTTTAGCATTTGACCCATGGCCTGAACAAAAGCCTCAGCAAAGGCTTGGAACATTATGGGATTAAAAGGATTAGGCATTTTCTCTGAAGGAAGAGGAGACTCTTGCATTTGTGGTTGAAAAGTCTCATTGTCCTGTCCTACAGTCACCTCAGCAATCATTGGGGCTCTAGGCTCATTAGTAACCTCCTCTATTGCTAGAGAATCAGGTGCAGCAGATCCTTGCAAAACTCCTCGTGTTCATCTATGAGGTGGCATTTTACTCCTTTAATAAAATATTATCATTTAGCTTACTTTTCATTTTAATATTATTTCCTACATGTATGCATGATATGCACGTCACTTAATGCAATCAATAAACTCGATAATGCAAACAAATAATTTAACAATACAAACACTTTATCACATATCATATATTTCATAATATAACATATTCTAAGCCTAGCGATCCTTAGAAACTTTGGGCTTTGATACCAAAGATGTTGGCCCCGGGTCTCGGTTCTTATTTCACGACGATAAGGCCCAAAAATTGGGGGACTTTTTAAAATAAAATTATATATATATAACCAACATCAAGATAAAAAGAATTAAATTCTTGTTGGGAGTTAAAAATAATTAACAAACAAACAAACAAATAAAAATAAAAAATAAAATGAAAAATGTCACAACTATGACAAATCAAAATTTCATGGCCGTGAAAGCCGTGTCACGGCCGTGAGAACCAGAGGAATCGCGATCGTGCTTGTGTATGATCGCGAGCTTCCAACAAAAGTAGAAAAGTCACGATTGTGTATGTGTACAATCGCGACATATCATGAACAAACCTTCCCAAATTAAAGGAGTTGTCGCGATCGTGCATGTGTACGATCGCGACATCCCTGCTGCACACACCCAGTTCAAATCTTCATAACTTTCAATCTCGAAATACAAAAATCATAAACCTTATGTTGGTAGAAAGCTAAGAGAAAGAGCTACAACTTTCATGAAGAAAAATTTATCTAATTCTGCTTAGATCAATACAGTTTATTCATTGAAGTTTCAGAACATACTTTTATCCCCTTATTCTCTTATTTTCTCTCATCTATCAATATACATTCTCATAAAACAAAAGACCCGAATCCAACAAACACAATCCATGCATATAAGACTCTTAAAGAGAAGTTCTTCAACCCTTTTTTCATTCTGACAAAATATAAGACCCGAATCCAACAAACACAATCCATGCATATATCTAAAAGAGAAATTCTTCAACCCTTTTTTCATTCATTTCTCCTTAAGATAGAATTTCATCTCTCAAATATTGCAAAGTTTATACATAACTTCAATTACATAATTAGAGTTAAAACTGTAGCATAATACAAAAATTACAACATGAATGCTCATGCTTGATATGCTTTTAAAGTACCAAAAGTTTCTGAACTAATTTAGTTACAAAAATAGAAATTTTTGGAGTCAGCCAAAGTTTTTGTAAGGTTCAATGTCAATTTTCTAATTCTACACACGAGGAGTGGAAAGATAATGGGGTGAGCTGGGAAGCTTAGTGGCTAATACGGTTATAGCCATTAGCGACGAACCACACATACACAACCAAACATATACGTAAATTTATATCATATCCAAATATACATTATCCACGGTTTAAGCTCATAAATAAACATATTCTTGCACAAATTGAATCAAGTAAATTTTTCAATCATCAAAACATAGTACTCAATCATATGTTGTGATTACAATTTAAAGCAAAATGCACACATATAATGGCTTGAAAGAATCCCATGGAACGAAATGGAGAAACTGAAGTTTAAACTATAAATGAAATGAGTCCATTGTTTGGAGCTCATATGCCACAAGCAGGCAGCTGGGAGAAGGCTATAGGTCAACGTGCACATGACGAACGAAATGGTATCTCTCTTACCCATACAAGCAAAATTTTGATACTTACATATTTCATATCATAATCATATTTTCATGAAATATATGTTTTTCTTCTTCTCATTAATACCAAAAGTAGTAGAGTCTTTCAAGCAAACATGATATCAATCACAGATTATTTTTCCCACATTCACAATGATAAAAAGGAAAAAATTTAAGTACACATATAAGCAAATAGTTAAGCTCATCAACATAATGACTATAAATGTATTACCTACCTATTTTCTTATAAATCCAAGCTCAAGTTTGTTCTTCCTTTAGCTCTTGATTTTGAAGTTCTGGGTTCCCTTCAAACAAACATATTTTTATTCAATCAATATACATGAATAGAACTTCCATAAAGCTCCATTATCCAAAAATGAGCTTATACTTAATCTACTCTTGGTTTATCTAACTAGAAGAACTAAGATCAAGTTAAAAGTTCATGCAAATCTAAGAACATTAATCTCTTGTTCCTCTTCTTTCTTTCTTCATTTTCAGCACATAAAAACCTAGTTTTTTTACTTTATTCTTCTATCAAAACAAGAAAATAGATAAAGAGTTACCTAAAACTCAGCTTAACCTTCTTCTTCCACTTCTTATCTCCTCTTTCTTTCTTTCCTTCTTCTCCTTTCTATGCTTTGGTTTCTCCTTCTCTTCTTCTAATTTCTTCTACGGCTTTCTCTCTTTTTCTTTCTTACTATACACGACTCTCTTCTCTTATTTTCTTATTAGTTTAAGACAAACTTTTGTCTTTCCAAGCTTACCCTTCCATATTTAATCTAATGCCTTCTAGCCCCTTAACTTAATTCTAACTCGTCCTTTTTAACCCATGCAACCACCTATAATTAATTATATACCTAATTAAACTCCAAAAATTGCTAATTCAACAATTCCAATTTACATTCATGTTTGTTAATTTAAGAAAATAAAATTTAAGAAAAATTTGGGGTCCAACAATTTCTAATTTGGGTAGTTTTATGGAGCTACGAGCTGGCTCGATCTGAATTGAGCAGTTGTTGAAAGATGGTCAGGCAGAATACAGATAAGAGTCTAGAATGAAGAGACCTAGTGAATCCCAAGTCAATTTTGGCAAGAGGTTTAGTAAATGCCATAATAGTCATTTTGGATTATAGTTTAGATCGAGATAGGCGAGTTATAGATAGAGAGGTGGTTTGATATAGTCTGGCAGTGATAGAGGTTCGGTGTCTGGGCAATCCTAATAGCTAAGTAACTGTGAATATTATGGGAAGAAGCACAGTGGAGAGTGCTGGGAGTTAACAAGAGCTTGTCTTCAATGTGGCTCCTACAAACATTAGATTAGAGATTATCCTATAGTTTTTGAGGTATATTCGGGAGTGAGAGGAGGAACATTGACAGAGACAATTATCCAATAGAGATGAGCTAGTGGATCTGGACCGAGAGTAGAGGCAGAATGAGTTCAGGGAGTCTACTGTCAGGACTAAGGTGTATAGAAACCAACCGCAGTCTCAGGCCATAGTTTATGTGATAACTAGACAGGTGGCTCAATACTCCCCAAATGTCGTTGCAAGTGTCTGGCATATCTTTAATTTTAAAGCTTTTGCATCGCTAGATCCTGGATCTATGTATTCTTTTATCATACCGCATCTGGCATCTAGGCTGTATTGTGATAGAAAATTGTTGAAATGTGGTTTAGAGGTGAGTACACTGATAGGTAGTACTACAGTAATTAGTGAAGTCTGTAAAAGGTGTTTGATTTGAATTGATTAGGCAAAGTTAGAAGCAGATCTAATTGTATTGCAGCTAAAGGAGATATATATTATTCTAAGCATAGATGGGCTCACTGCTCATAGGTCTATCATAAACTGTATACTAAAGAGGTGATACTAAAATCTCCTAATCAACCGAGAGCAATATTTCAAGGTGTTGGTCTAGCAGTGTTAGCCAGATTAATTTCATTCATGAGTGCATTGAGATTGATCATAGGTCGAAGTGAGGCTTATCTAGCCCACGTAGTCGATACTCGCACTGAGTAGACAATACAGGATATTACTGTTGTTAGGAAATGCTGAAATGTGTTTCCCGCAAAATTATCTGGTTTACCTTCAGATAGAGAAATGGAGTTTACAATTGATTTGGTTCCACGTGCTACTCCTATGTCTATTCCTTCATATAGGATGACACCTATAGAACTGAAGGAACTTAAAGCTCAATTACTGGAGTTGTTGGAAAAGGGTTTCATCAAACCCAGTGTATCACCATGGGGAGCCCCAATTTTGTTTGTGAAGAAGAAAGAAGGGACTCTAAGATTATGTATCGATTATAGGCAACTAAATCATGTAACGTTAAAGAACAAGCACCCGTTTCATTAAGTTAGAATTGTGATCTGGGTACTATCAGTTGAAAATAGCAGAGGTTGATGTATCAAAAAGTGCATTTAGGAGCAGATATGGGAACTTTAAATTTTTTATGATGCTGTTTGGGTGACTAATGCTCTAGCTGCATTTATGGATTTGATGAATAAGGTGTTTCATCCTTACCTAGGTTGTTTTGTGATCATGTTTATAGATGACATTTTGGTGTATTTGAAGAGTAGAGAGGAACATGCTGAGCACTTGAAGTTAGTTCTACAGATCATGAGAGAGAAGAAATTGTATGTCAAATTCATTAAATGTGAATTTTGGCTTGACCAAGTAGTGTTTCTGGGTCGTATAGTAACTGGACAAGGCATACAGGTGGACTCAAAGAAGATAGACGTAGTAATGAAGTGGGAAACTCCAAAGAATGTGTCTGAGATTTAGAGTTTACTTGGATTACTAGGATATTATTAGAGGTTTATTGAGAGGTTTTCACTAATCTCAGCCCCTTTGACACAACTTATGAGGAAGAAAATGCCTTTTAGATAGAAAGATGAATGTCATAGGAGTTTTGAGGAGCTAAAGCATCGATTGACTATAACACCAATGTTAACTATTCCATTTGGGTCTAGAGGTTATGTGATGTATAGTGATGCTTCACATCAAGGATTGGGATATGTACTGATGCAGTATGGCAAAGTGATAGCATATGTATCGAGACAATTAAGGTCTTACGAGAGAAATTATCCGGTACATGATTTAGAGCTTACTACAATGATTTTTGCTCTAAAGATATGGAGACACTATCTATATGGAGAGACATTCTAGATATGTACTGATCATAAGAGTTTGAAATATCTATTGGGCAAAAAGAGTTGAAAATGAGATAGAGGAGATGGATAGAATTGCTAAAGACTATGACTGTAGGATTGAGTATCATCTAGGAAAAGCTAATGTGGTAGCTGATGATTTGAGTAGAAAATCGAATAGCAGGGTAGCTCAAGTGCAGATATCGAGGTTATCGAGCCTAGTTTAATTGAGAGCATTGAATGTTAAGTTAAATCTAGAGCAGAATGAGACATTGAGAGCCATATTGAAACTAAAATTAGTTTTGCATGACAGAATTAGAAAGGCTCAAACTAAAGATCCCGAGTTAGTGAAGTTAATTAAGAAATTGAAGGTAAACCCAAATTTTAAGTTTGAATGGAGAAATGAGACATTGTGGTTTTGATGATGTAAGGAAAGAGATTCTGGAGGAATCATATATAGCTACTTATGCTATGCATTGCGGTACTACCAAGATGTATAACACGTTGACGTAGCATTTCTGGTGGCCAGGGATGATGAAGCAAGTGGTTGACTATGTGGCTAAGTGTTTAACTTGCTAGTAGATTAAGGTTGAGCATCTGGCTTCGGTTGGGAAGCTACATTCAATAACTATTTCAGAGTAGAAATAGGAGAGAATTATGATGGATTTTATTTTGGGATTGCCAAGGACTCTCAGGAAACATGATGCTATATAGGTTGTGGTGGACCGATTAACAAAGTCGACCCATTTCTTACCAGTGAGAGAGAGTATGACATTGGATTAGTTGGCTCAGAGATATGTGAATGAGGTAGTTAGACTACATGGGGTCCAGTGTCTATTGTATCAGATAGGGATTCCAGATTTACTTCGAGAATCTAGAAAAGCTTGTCGTCAGCTCTGGGTAAGAAGTTGAACTTTAGTACTGTATTTCATCCTCAAACAGATAGATAGAGTGAGAGGACAATTAAGACTATTGAGGATATGCTTAGAGCACGTATATTAGAGTTTCAAAGAGCATAGGGATTAGTATATAGCTCTTATTAAGTTTGCTTATAACAAACATTATCACAGTAGTGTTGGTATGCCACGTATGAGGCGTTGTATGGAAGAAAGTGTCGTTTGCCTTTGTAGTGGGATGAAGAGGGTCTAAGAATTATTGAAGGCCCAGAACTGATACAAGATACTATGAATAAAGTGCAACTGATCCGCAATCAAACTAAAGCAGCTCAAGATAGACAGAAGAGTTATGTGGAACAACACCAGAGAGATATGGAATATATAGTAGGAGATAGAGTGTTTATGAGAATATCACTTTGGTGAGGAGTGTTGAGGTTTGGTAAAAAGGGTAAGCTCAGCCCTAAATATATTGGTCCTTATGAGATCATTGAGAAAATTGGACCATTGACATATAAATTAGCTTTATCGATTGAGATGTCTGAGATACACAATGTGTTCCATGTGAGTATGCTCAAACGATATTGATCTGATCCGACACATGTAATATCGACCCAAGAGGTTGAAGTTACTAATAATATGAGTTATAATGAGGAGCCGATCAAGATATTAGTATATCAGATGAGACGATTAAGAAACTGAGTAATTCCATTAGTGAAAGTCCTTTGGAAGAATCACTCGAATGAAGAAGCTACATAGGAAATGGAGGAGCACACGAGGAAACAATATCCCTACCTATTTGAACAATTAGGTAAGAATTTCGAGGACGAAATTTCTTAAGGAAGGGAGAATTGTAGTATCCCGTTTTCCCTTGCTAAGGTTTAGAACTCTAGAATATTATATATGAGAAATATTACTGAGAAATTAAGAAATTTATTTCATGCTTATGTATAATATAAGCAAACACACACACATACACGTGATTATTAAATTTTGCACACATTACAATGACTATTTGTGAACTTAATTGACTTTTTTCGGGTATAAATGATTGTTTAAAGTGATTATGATGTGAATAGCGAATATTGTCTTAAAAATTGATTTGGTGATTATAATTATTGATTTAGAATTTTCAATGAAAATAGGAAATTTTATGAAATTTTGGGTATTTTTGGACTAGAAAAAATGTCAAGTGGCAAAATAATTAATTTATGGTAAAAGAAATAAGGGTCAAATGGCAATAGAAACAATTGATATGTGGTATTAGGATTTATGACAAATGTCATAGAAAATTGGGAGACAATTGGATTATAAATTGGGAGACAAATGGACTAGTTGTTAAAAGGACCAAGTAGGGACCATGAGAGGAGGAAATGTGACAAGTGACAAGTGTTAAGCCACTTGCCACACACCTCACTCTCATTACACTCATTTACAAGACCATCTTTAATTGTTTTCACTCTTAGTATATGCTCTCTTTTCTTCATCTTCTTCATTTCTTCTTCTCCATATCACGACACTCTCTTCTCACCCTCTCAACGTTAAACCTTGCTCTCATCCTTCACTTGCCACTCCCATTTTTCATTGCCTTTATATCTATTACCAAAAATCTAGCCTATTTATTCCTTAAATGATGATGATCGTGTGATGCTTGGGAGCTAAGGTTAAGTGATATTTTCGAGAGCTTAAAGTTAAATAAGCAAGTGTAAAGCATTGTTCTTCATGGTTTGTTGAATAACAACTTTTATGATGATAGTTAGAGATTGAATGATGATAAGATGGTGATGAATAAATTTTGAAACATGGGTGAAGAAATGAGAATATTGATGTCTTGTTTTTGTGTATATGATGATTTATAATTCATAAGTTATTGTAGAGATGTTTTTGAGATAGAATGATCATTATAATGGTGTAGAAAGAGTGCAAAAATTTTAATAGATAAATGGATATTTTCATGTTCTGTTTTTTATGTATAATAATGTGGATTTTATTAGTTGTTATGGAGATGAATTAGAATGACTTTGAAGTTAAAGAAAAGGGAAGTGTAGTGTCTTGAAAAGAGAAGAACTAGGATGATAGTTAGAGGCAAAAAGAAGGTAATAATGGAGTTGAATGTGTGCAGAAATTTGATGAATGTATGTATACATTGATGTTCTATTTTTGTGTTTATGATCAACCATAGATTTTGATTTGTTTATGAATGATACTGAGCTGAAATAGAGGTGAGAATGAAGAGGAAGTGATGAGGAATTAAGCTAGGAATGATGAATTAAGTATAATATATGTTAGATGTAACTTGTAGGAGTTAAAAAGCTGGAAATTTGGAAGATAAATTGTTGGAATTTTTGGATTTGCATAACTCATGATCGCTGGAATGCAAGAAAGTGTTGGAAATGTTTTGTTAACATATCCCACGATTGTGGGAAGTCATCCACGATCGTGGGTAGGGCCATTTACGTGAATTCTTGTCTTTTGTGTAATGTTTAAAACAACAAATGGTTAGGTACTTTCCTATAATGCATTTAGAATTGAATTAAGCTTGAAATGAATTTAATTTGATGATGGATTAAGTGATTAAATGTGTGATATGTTTAGGATGATAATTGAGGTTATAACTTAAAAATGGATTGTTATACATCTAGTATTCAAATCTAGGAATCTGGAGATGTTATAAGAATGAAAGTGACCCTCTGAAGGCTAATGTCATTCAAAGAAGAAGAATGATGTGTATTGAGTAAAGCTGAATAAGAATTTAGATATTATGTGATCTTATAATGCTAGAATAACCTTGGTGAATGATTGATTAAGGAAATTTAAAATAATCAAATATACTTGAGATATAAACTTAAGAGTAAGCTAGACATATATAAGGATAATGATAAATGATCATGAGATGTGAATTAAGGAAATATACTGAGAATAGTCAAATTGAGTATGCATTACACATGATACATATACATATATACATAAATGAATGTTTATAAGATTGTGCAAATTAGTAATGTGCATAAATGTGTATCGCATGATATAGAAGCGCAAATAGAACGACCTCATCCAGATATTACCGGGACATTTAGACAATAGCTGTTAGAGTAGTGCTCTAAGGGCAATGACCTTTAACACTTTTGTATAAAATTTATTTTGATCAATAAAGCGAAAGGTTTTTCTCATTGATTTGATATTCGTTTACATATGAATTGATATTGATCTTAAATCGAATTAATGAAGTCCACGATACAAAACATAGCATAAAGGAAATCAGGATGAGATCATGATAATGAGATTCCTATCATGTGCAATTATATTAGTGTCTAAATAATCCCTAGTCATAGGATTAATAAGATACGATATTATAAATCCAGACAGACTAACAAATGTTATACTCCTTGATTTGATGAAGCAATAGATCTCACAAACTGTAAACATTAGTTGTTAAAGTTAACATGTGGATGCTTAATAAGAATAGTAAGTACATCGGATGACCCACTATGAGATTATCATATGGATGATCTATCAAATTTCAATGATCAATCTCATCATATAAATGGTGCAAATATCCTTAGACTTGAGGTACTCAAGGATATCTTAGATATGAATCCTATTCTTTGAGATCATTCCTTGTTACCTTAGGACGAGGTCACTCTTAGGGTGGTAATTGGGTACAACTATTTGTATTCGAAGGTAATTAGGTAGCCACTAAAGGATTCACCCCTCCTGATAAAAGGAGATGATACCTACGGCCTTTTGTCGGGGTCATTACTCAAGAGTCTCTGGCCAGAGCAATTATGTGTCATGAAGAGAGTTTTCAATGACATATAGAGTAATGAGATCCTAAGATAAGAACTAACATCACTTGGACTAGATTTGACATAATCAGTCTAGTGGGTGATCAAAGAAGGTTTTGGTGTTTGTAACAACCTAAACAAGGAGAAGAAATAAGAAAGGAGGAGAAACATAAAGTAAAAAGTTTTATATTTGATGTTCTTTTACATATCCATGCATGCAAGTTTGATTCTGTGGTTTTTGGGTTGTTATGGTGTCGTAATCTTGATTTTTACACTTCTAATGCATTATCATGCTTGTGATGTATGCAACCATGGCAAACCCAATTTTGGTATCAGAGCTTCTTTATGCATGTAATAAATGATGTATTAAATATGTACAAAGTGCCTGCTGGGTTGTGACTGACATGCATGTTGATTTGGAATAATTCGTGTAAATGGTAGAAAATTATTTTTCTATTTTTTCTTTCACAGAAATGTTTATAAGATGTTATATTATGTTTCTGTCAAAGAAAATTGCAATTGAATGTCATTTGCTATTTTATTTCTAATTAATATCCGTACTATTCATATGTTGATTTTTGGGAATTTCTGGAAAACTAAATGCATGTGCTGTTTTTGAAAATTTTGTAATAATTCTAGAATTGTTTTCTATTTTTCTTTCACAAAAATGTTTCTAAGATGTTATGTTATGTTTCTGTAAAAGGAAAATGCAATTGAATGTCATTTGCTATTTTATTACGAATTTAGTTTAAACCTTATGCATAAATGAAATTCTGGAAATGTGATGAACATGTGTGCATGTAAATTCTATATTAATTTCTATAAAATTGTTTTTGTAAATTTATGCATGCACATGCAAAATGAGATTTTTCCACGTGTGTGAGATGCATGACACTTGGTGTTAAAGTGATTATCTTATGCATGCATGATGTAATGTTTGACTAGTGTTAGAAGTAATATGACAAGTGTCATACAC
>JAOTAY010050067.1:0-20104 GCA_025629805.1 Erythroxylum baracoense
TACTAAAATTATAAATATCTTAATTTAATTTATAAAATTAATTTAATAATTATTAATAAATATAACTAAATTTAAAATATTTTTAAATATATATTTTAAATAAAATTTGATTTAATAATTAAAAATATATAAAACAAATATTAGTTTATAAATAATATTTTTTAATTATTTATTTTAAAAAATAAAATATTTTTGTTAATACTTTATCAATAAATATTATATAAAAGATTTAAATAAATTTAAATAAAATAATTTAAATAACTTTAAATAAAATAATTTATTTTTAAGTTTAATTTAATGTATAATTATTATTACTAATAAAAATATTTATTTTATTTTAAAATTTAAAACTAAAAAAATCACAATAAAAGTTTAACTAAATAATTAATTATAAAAACTTTGAAAAAAAGAAGGGGGGAGGGAGCGATGGAGAGAGGCGGGAGAGTAATTTTTTAAAAAAATTTGAAAATTTTGCAAAAAAGTCCCTATATTTTTTAAAATTTTTTGTACTGGTCGGTATATGGCTGGTATTATAGATACCGGTCGGTACCAAACGAAACAGACTAATATTGACCGGTATTTACACCAGGTACATTAACACTCTTATTTCGTACCGTGTATGGAACGAAATTCATAAGATTGTGTTTGACCCATATTAGTCACAGTGTTATAAGATTTCTAAGGTTTTCTAGAGCTATTAAAGACCATGATTTTGTGTTAGCCCTGTGTTGACAAGGACACTTCAAATTTTTTGAACTTTATGAGAATAAAAGGTAGCTTTAGGGAATTAGATGGGAACAAATCAAAACACATTATTAGATAGATGAATTTAAGCCTCTTGGGATAAGAACGAAGCAACTTTGGAAAGAAAAGAAAGGATTTTCATCAAGATTCAAGTGAAGACTTTAAGATTTCCATGAGAACAAGTCCTTTTGTTTTATGTTCTTTCTTAATTGTTGTTTTTTTGTTCTTAATATGAACTACACTGAGATAGACACAGATGAGATGAACCTCAAAACTATCTAATTAGATTTATTCTTTAATTTAATGATAATTCTATATTTTATTATGAATTATTTATGATTACTTATTGTATTGAATTCAAATATGATAGTTTCGGTTTAAATTTCAAATTTCATATATAATAATTAAGAAATGATTTGGATAAATAGATCTTGACAAAAAAAAAGAGTTTTATGGAACCCTAGAGATAGGACTAGCAAACTCCTTAGTTGATTGTTAGATAATATCCCCGCCAGCTGATTGATTTGATTCACCATATTCTGTATATGAGTCTCTATTTCCTAGTGCCTTGTATTTGATTCTTGAATAAACTCAATCATCATATCTTTCAGAGAAGCAATTACCTCCTTGCCTTCTTGAAATGTATGTTTATTCATGAAATCGACTGTTGTCACCTCTTCACACTGGGACATTGTAAGCTCAGATTATACTTATCATATGTAGGTGAAGAAAGTCTCTCATCGAATTTACGTCGACTAGTTACTTGCTCGGTAAGGTATTCCATTAATTGATCTGTAATACTTTCGTATTATTGTTTTTGTTGTACATATTCAATTGGAGTATGGTCATTCATCTATATACGTAAGGGTTACTCCTCTATGAATTATATGTATTCTTGTATGATGGGCCTTGAGGTTTGTTGTAAATATTTGGTTGCTCCCATATATACGTAAGTTGAGTTTCTGAAAATATATGAGAAAATGACTCCTTCAAATACAGTGATGTTTCATATAAAAAAGACATCCTAGCTCCCATAATAATACTGTCCGCTCCATCTATCCATTGTGAGTTGTGGCTATGAAGTTAAATATCAATTCCTAAAATGAACCACCACACACTGTCACTGTAGATAAATTCAAAAATAATTAAATGAACAAGCCAAAAATATAAAAAGATACAATAAAATAAACTAAAAAATTAAAATTAAAATAAAAGAAAATAAAAATAAACATAATAATTTAGCCAAAAACTTGATTGACTTTTTCTAAGTTAGTCAAAATAGTAATAACCATAAGTGCATAGCATAGCTGTATTTAGTACAGACAAGTACGGTTCGATCCCACGAAGACGATGAATACTAATAATTACCCTTCCCCTATTATCTAGCCTAAGAATTGATTTTAGATTTTTAATTAAAAGAAACTGAAAACTAGAACAATTAAAGAAATAGGAAACGATAATGAATGCAAAGATAATGGAATTTACTTAAAAAACTATCATTATCATAAATTAGTATTTAGGCTTAAATCCCCTTAAACCCTTAACATATTGACTTTTTATCATGCAATTGTTTATTGATGTATTGGACCGTTAAGACTCCTATGGTGTGCTAACAATTGATCTTGAGTCTACTAACAAGTAATCCTAAGATTTTTAACTGAATTACTCAGGTTAAATCTTATAGGATTGTAATATCGATTTATAAGTCTCTCTATTAGGTTTGACCATAATATGGAAGATTTATGTCATCCTATTTCTAGCGTTGCAATCAACTCCTTCTAATTACAGTAAATCTATTCACACTAGGGTTTCTCAATCTCTACGTATGAAATCAGATTATGATCTAATATTCTCAGGTTATTAGAACATAAAGAAAACGTGTAATCAGATCATAATATATCAAACGAACAATTGAATTAATAAAAGAATCAATTCATATCAAAGTATTAACATAAGGTTCATTTAACCTAAATACTAACTGGATGTTTCATGTTTAGTTACACATTATCAAACACGAAATCAAACATACTTAAACAGATATACGAATTGAAAATAATGGCTTCATAATTCTAAATCTCCCTTATTGACTTTTATCAAATGTTCTTACTATGTAGAGGCTTGATCTTTTATTTCGATGGATCTTTCATTGATTTCTTCGTGTTTTCCGCTTCTCTAAACCAAAACCGCCCTTTGAGAACAACTCCACGACCATAAATCGCCTCCCAAAATCTCCTTTGGCTACCCCTTTAATTCGTCCCAAAAACATATTTTATCATAAAATTTAGAGTTATGAGAAGATGCACAGTCTTTTGCATGATCGTGAATTAGACCGTGCATAACCAAAATTGTTTGAAAATCACAAAAGTGCATTGGTAGATGTTTGACAGTGCATTCCTTCAGGTTTTTGACCTCAATATCTTCAAATTTAGGTTACCATGTCCTTATATAAATTGTATCTCCACTTCTCATCTTTCCAACAGATCCTCTTTTTCTTAAAACAAAGTCATGTAGTGAAAGTTATGGGCCAAAAAATCAAGGAAAGGTCAAAGTTCATATCGGGTAGAGATAGATTTCATATTCGTTCTAAGCCTTTTTAGCCTCTCAAAACATCACTTTTGGGCCTCAATTTGTAACATAGAAACTATGGCTCAAGATGTTGGACTAAAATTGAGCTTTTGAATCACCTCATTTGGATCTCATAAGCTTAAGATATGTCCATATAAAGCTCTAATGGTCAGGCTGCCAATTTTTCAAAAATAAGTTTTACTTTGAACAAAGGTTGTTGATCTAAACGATTTTGAAAAGTTAAGAATCTGGGCTTCCTGAAAATCTTGAGATGTCCTCTAATTATTCTCTAAATAGGACATTTAGATTCAGACTCTCCATCTACGTTAAAAATCATGCATAGCTTATATACATCAAATATTCGCTTTATGCCTTGTTTTTGTCCGAACTCTTCTCCTTTAAGTCCACGAAGGAAATTATCACCTATGAAAGCACTTGAAGCTAATTAAGTACCAAGAATATAACAAAAGTATCAAATATCAAGCAAAAACACATCAATTCCATTATGCATCTATCATTGGCTCTAGTCTGATAATTGGTATTCATTAAAGGTTTTTCAACTTAAGAGCAACAATACGTGACTTTCTAACTTTAACCAAGGTGGAATCCATTATAGATGGCTATAGATAGAACTAATCTTCCCTTCTGTTTAGAACTTTATCAATATTAGAGACAATCTTCCAAGATATTTTCCTAATAAAGATGTTGAAGATAAGATAATTTGGTTTAGGTACTATTCTTATGAATTCATTAAAAAAATCATGTATAGAAATCTTTTAAAAAAAACTCCTCGAATGTGACATGGTAGAAAATGTTTTTGTTTCCCAAAAATCTCTTAAAAGCATCCTTTATATGTTAGGTGGCTATTAAACATAGATTAAGGACCATATACCGTATCAAGATTGTCTAACCAATTGACCTGAGTTGTGTGCCTTACAATCATGTTGAAGAATCCTATAATTACCTCTTCTTTAGTTATTAATTCTCTTTTGTCTATGGAACAACCTTCTGGCTTGCTACAACTTACATTAACAACAAACTTAATGGTTAAGTACTAAGGAATAGGCAATAAGAATTCAGATCACTTATAAGGTTGACCTTACTTTGTTTGAGATATCCTTTTGTTATAGCATTCACAGTATATGGGAAGAAATTGATCCTAAAGTTTTCAAAAAGATCATATTAAATAAGGTATCATTTCAAATTTAGGTAATGGTATGACTCACATATGGAACCTCCTCTAGTTCTGATTAGGATGGATTTTGGTTCCTGATCACACATATTTTGATCTTTGTTTCTCCTCTTAAAGGATACTAGTATTTGTTTTTAATTTAGCAAATTGTTATGGCTTTAATATTGATTTTAAATGCTTGTAATCACCTTTTAAGGTGTTTTCGTTAATGCAATTTCTTTTAACTTAAAAAGGACTTTTTAGGTATTATTTAACAAGGATTCCTAACTGCCTTTTTAAAAACTCTTTTCTATATAGAAAGATTAAGGTTTACCAAATCATTAACTAAAGTTTAATTCTAAATTATTGGTTAACGTCTAACTTTAATTATATAATTAGAATCTAATTTTAATATATTTAAATATCTCACATATTGTCTCTAAAGTTTCCAAACTACATAGTTAAGTTTTAATTAATTAAAATTCATATTTTTCTCTTTAATTGGTCTATATGTGTTACTAAGTTTTTAATATATTATTATGATTATAAAGCATAATTAGAATTCATAATTATGATTAGATAAATTGAGAGTTTTTTAATTATCTTTTTTTTGTTAATTAAATAATTAATAATTACAAATTAATATTGCTTACTATTAACATTTCATGACCATTCAAATATTAAAGCAATTTGACTTAGCATATTCGTACATAGTTATAATATATGTTTTTCATCATTTTTTCTATATAATAATTCAGTTAAGCATAGAGTATGAAATTGTTGTTGTATTCTATTCAAACTTTAATCATGATCATTCTTAACAATTAGTAGTTGATTTATAATTGATATTTGAAAATAACCTTTTTTTATATCTTAATTCATTATGTTCAAAGAATTCCCAAATCCTTATTAATTAAGAATAGTTGAACATTCTCACTAATTATTTTAGAGTAACGAATTCTTTATTGATTTACTCTAGTATCTTTGTAATTTATAATATATCAAAATAGTAATAATTGAGCTATCCTAAATAGAATAGGGCATAAGTAGTATCAAATATAGTACTTCCTACATAAGATACTTTGGTAATTTAAGTGTAAGGATTAATTATACAACTATTACGATAATTACATCAATCGACGCACTAATAATGTTCTATTTAAGATTCACATTAGCATTTCATTTTAGTGACTTATTTTCTAATAATCATTAAAAATTTATTTCAAATTTTCTATATTTTAGTTTATGAGATTAATAAATTTTTCCGTAGGGATAATAGATTTAAAGATATCTAAAATTTTGGGATTTTTTAATTTAGTATCAAAATTGAAAAAAAAATTGATTTAGTGACTCACTATTTAAATTTTATACAAATCAATTCATACATTGTTTTTGTTGGGTTTGACCATGTATACATGCATCACATACATGAGAATGCGGCGGAAGTATCGGAATCTAAATTCCAACACCATGACAACCCCGAAAAGCCAGAATCACACATGCATGCATATGATTATCAAGAACATGAAATTTTAAACAATTGTACCTTTAAATTTCTCCTCCTTTCTTAATTCTTCTCCTTGTTTGGGTTGTTGCAAATACCAAATTCTTCCTTGATAACCCAAGAACACGCAAAGATGAAGAAGAACAATGTGTAAGGGTGTTAGAATACTAAACTTGATGAGTTCAAATAGATGTTCAAATGAGGAGATAGATCAAGATTATCTTGCATGCAACTAGATTTATGCAACAATTGCATAAATTACATGAAGATAACTTAAGACCTCTTCTCAGAAGTGGTGGAATCTAAATTCCAACACCATGACAACCCCGAAAAGCCAGAATCACACATGCATGCATAAGATTGTTAAGAACATGAAAATTTAAACAATTTTACCTTTAAATTTCTCCTTATTTGTTGATTCTTCTCCTTGTTTGGATTGTTGCAAACACCAAACTCTTCCTTGATAACCCAAGAACATGCAAAGATGAAGAAGAACAATATGTAAGGGTGTTAGAACACCAAACTTGATGAGTTCAAATAGATATTCAAATGAGGAGATAGATCAAGATTATCTTGCATGCAACTAGATTTATGTAACAATTGCATAAATTACATGAAGATAATTTAAGACCTATTCTCTCTATATCTAGAACTCTTTTAGAGCCCTTTCTCTCTCACTTGCGTGCGTAAGAAATAGTAAAAAGATTTTGTATATAAGTGAGGAACTCAGTTATGTATCAACTGTTGAGGCTTGTCACGATCGTGACCTACTTAAAAACTAGCCTCGCCTTTGGTATCATGGCCTACTTAAAACTAGCCATACACACTATGTTTTTCATCCGATGTTTTATGCATTTGACCCTTAGATTCCCGGTTATTTTAGGCACTTAAATTAACTCTTAATTCAAGCAAATCATGAAGGGTTTTATGATGCTAATTTACCAGAATATAAGTGGATTAACACATGAACTCTTCGATAGTTAATTATCCAACTTACGAACCTTTCTATAGACAATTACTGTACAATTTTTCCTTTCACCATACTATACCCTACTTGGTTCAAAGTATAAGCTATGTGTCAACTCCTACTAGACTGACTACGTCACATCTAGTCCAAGTGATATTAGTTTTTATCTTAGGATCTCATTACTCTATGTTTCATTGAAGACTCTCTTCATGACACATAACTGCTCTGACCAGAGACTCCTGAGTAATGAACCCAATAAGAGGTTGTGGGTATCATCTCCTTCTATCAGAAGTGATGACACATAACTGCTCTGACCAGAGACTCCTGAGTAATGACCCCGACAAGAGGTTTTGGGTATCATCTCCTTCTATCAGAAGTGATGAATCCTTTATTGGCTACCTAATTACCTTCAAATACTAAGAGCTGTACCCAATCACCACCCTAAGAGCAACCTCGTCTTGAGGTAACAAGGAATGACGTCAAAGCATATGATTAGTATCCAAGATATCCTTGAGTACCTCAAGTCTAAGGATATTTTCTCCATTGCTATGATGAGATTGATTATTGACATTTGATAGATTATCCATATGATAATCTCATAGCAGGTCTTCTGATGTACTTATTACTCTTATTAAGCATTTACATGTTAACTTTAAACATCTCATGCTTACAGTTTGTGAGATCCATTGCTTGATCAAATTCAAAAAGTATAACATGTGCTAGTCTATCTGGATTAATAATGTCTTGTCTTATTAATCTTATGATAAGGGATTATTTAGATAATAACATAAATGCACATGATAGGAATCCCATTATCATGATCTCATCATGTTTTCCTTCATGCTATGTTTTGTATCATGGACTTCATTAATTCGATTTAAGATCAAAATTAATTCATATATAAACAAACATCAAATTAATGAAAATTGCCTTTCACTTTATTTAATCAAAATAAAGTATGTTCAAAAGTGCTAAAAGTGATTGCCTTTAGAGCACTACTATAACATTCTCCTACTTGCACTAAAGCCAATCGCCTTTATATCTAATACCATAAGTGAGTATACTAAAATCAAAATTCATTTGAGGAAGTAGCTTAGTCAAGGGATCAATGATGTTCTGATCTATAAGCACTCTCTATCTTCACATCACTTGTTTCAATTATCTCCCTGATCAGGTGATATCTCCTGAGTACGTGCTTGGACCTCTGATGAGACCTTAGTTCCTTGGCTTGAGCAATAGCCCCATTGTTGTCACAGTACAATAGTATCAGTTCTACAAATGCTCGAAACTACTCTAAGTTCCATAACAAACTTTTTGATCCAAACAACTTCTTTTGTGGCTTTCGCAGCTGCAATATACTCTGACTAGGTCGTTGAATCTGTAGTCGTCTCTTGTTTGAAACTCTTCCAACTGACTGCTCCACCATTCAGTGTGAAAACATAACCTGACTGGGACTTAGAGTCATCCTGGTCAGATTGAAAACTGACATCTGTATGTCTTCTCACTACAAGATCTCCATTTCCATATATCAAGAATACATCCTTAGTCCTTCTCAAGTACTTTAAGATATTCTTAATAGCCTCCCAGTGACACTCACCAGGATTTGATTGATATCTGCTCGTAACACTTAGATCGTATGATATATCAGATCTTATACATAACATAAAATATATGATTGATCCTACTTCCGAAGTATATGGAATCATACTCATGCGAGTTAATGAGTTGTTGCGAACTCTCAAATAATAAAATTTCCTAACTAACCTAACTACCATATAGTAGGGCAAGTCAGGGTCGATCCCACAGGGATCTAGGGTACACTAAAGCTATTCTAATGCTGTCTAAAAGGAAAACAATAATAAAACCTGAATTTGAGAGACATTAAAACTAAATAAACAAGATAATTAACGACAAATAAACAAACAAACAAGAAACAAATAACAAATACGAAAAGCTGGGCGGAAGATAAATCCGAGATTTTGGACTTATAATTGATCCTCGAAACAAATAAATTGATGTTGGTCTACGATGCTAGCCTATAGGTTTGAACAAGCTCTCAAACCCTTAGTTCCTCCAATTTTAGATAGGTTCTATACGATAGAAAACTTACCCCTAACCACGAAACAACCTAGAATAAGCTCTCTAGATTTAATGATGCAACAACATTTAATACACTAGGAACGACTAACCTAAGCCATAATCACACAAGCTCGAACTATGTAACCTAGAAAATTGGAATCTTAGACTAGTTGGTTAAGTATCCTAACAAATCCGACTAGCATATTGCCACTTGTGGAAATCGCCAAGGACAATTACGTATCACATAGCTCAATCCTAGCAATTGAACTAAGAATTAGACCTAGGGTAGCTAATACTAAGTCTTAATTCCTAATTCATGATATTTTCTCGGAATTCCAATTCAATCCTAACCTAAATCACAAAACCCAATTAATTCCAAGTTAATTCTCACAATTATTAAGCTAAAATTCCATCATTAGCTTCCAACCCAAGACTAAACTAGCTAAACATAACTAAAGTAATTAAAACAAAATTTAAACAAACTAATAACATAATAAAATAACTAAAATAAAGGGCTGAAAAATTAAATAAAACAAAAGAAATTAACAAACTAAAAGCTGGAAAATTAAGAACAATACTCAAATTAACCAAAACGAAGCATTTCATTAACAAATAACAATAACTAAGGTTTAACAAAAATATTTAAACAAAATACATCAAAGATAACAAATATTTAAAGAGTAAAACAACAAATAATAGTGCAGAAAATTAAAGAACAAGAAAAAATAAGAAAATTAAACAAAACCTTAAGGACGCTGAACAAGAAAGACGGCCAACTGTAGAAAAGAAACGAAAAATAATTCCCCTCTTCTCTATTTCTATTGGCCTCTCCTTCTCTTCTCCTCACTGCCGCCACTCTTCTATTGAGCTCCTGTTCACGGAAAAAGCCGAAAACCCTTCTTTCTTTTGTAATGTCAAGTTAGTGGGACACTTGTCAAAGGAAGCCCACCTTTCATATGCTTTTCACGTTTTTAAGCTCCTGGAAGGCCTTTTGCTTTGTCTTTTGTGATTTTTATCTTCTCATTTCAAGAAACAGCTTGGATACGTGTCCATCATTAAAAGGAAGCTTCTCTCCACTCTTTAAAATATTGTCACTCCATTCCAAGTCTTTTTTGTTGCTATTTTAAAAGCTCTTTGAAGGGAGCAGGTCTGTTGCTCCCGATTTGTTGTGCCCTGTTGTGTTCTTAACGCTGCATATAATTATTGTAATTCATATAATTATTGTAATTCATATATTGAGACGGAATTAATTAAAAATTTAGAGATAGAATAGAATAAAAATTAAAGATAGTAAAATATTTAATTATAATGAACAAAACAGATAAAATTGTGTGTCTCGAGGATAGAAATATGTTTGGTTACAATTGACAGAACATAGAAAACAGTGTCAATGACTAAAGTACCCCTGCAGTATAATATGATTAGAAATATGTAATTCATTGATTATTTTAAAACGAATGATTTATATTAATATTTTTTAATTGTAGCTATAAATAAGGAATTAAAAAAATGAGGAACCTAAAAATTTAATAAAATGAGCTATTGAATAACAAAAAATTTATATAAGTTAATAATAAAATGAATTATGTAAATATTTTTTATAATTGTATCAATATTTTTAATTGTATTTTTATTTTTTTAATTATGATGAAATAAAATGAAGAACTTAAATATTTAATGAAATAAGAAACTTAAAAATTTAATAAAATAAGTTGTTGAATAAAAAAAATCCGACAAGTTATAAATTCTAGTACATAATAATTTAATAAAATATCTAAGTATTTATGGAATTAATTACATAATAGATTAAAGATATATTCAAGCCTTATATTTTATTAAGAATATCTTTTTTTTGCTATTTATAGTAATAATATAGGGGTATTTTTATCTAACAGTCCTTATATTTTGTTTTTGTGACAGGCACAAAAATTGTGCTACAATTTTAAAAAGAACAAAAAATTTATATTTTTATAAACTAGAGACGAAACAAAAATAGGCGATGCCATTAATCAAATAGTACTGAATACAAAATTTGTGTATTTTATTATTCTCTACCTACAAGACAATAACTGTAAGCAGCGTAAGAGCTAATGAGTTCGATGGCTGAGATCTACGAGCACAGTCGGGCACAGCAGTTCAGAAACAGCCCCACTGTGCTCCTCTCCGAGTGCATTTCAAATCACATACACAGTTGTCCTTTCTTTTGCTTGGTCAAATAATGCTCCCGAAAAAGAAAGTTTAAGGCCACCACTTGTCAACAAATCAAGGCAAGCTCCAAGTCTAAATGTTGTTTTTATTTTTGTTTTATGCCGTCACCAATAAAATATAATCTTTTCTTATTTTATGCCTTTTTTTTAATATTTGTGCTCTAATTTATTTTAAAATCTTTTTTTATCTCAAATATATATTAACATATCCAACTAATCAATACAAATTAAACACAAATTAAATATTTTATCTTAAAAATAAATAAATAAAATGTAAGATAATTTATTCCTAACTTCCTACTGTATCTTTTCCTTATGTATAGTGACAATGCTTTAAGCTTATCTAACAAGCCAAACACAAATTAAATATTTTATCTTGAAAATAAAGTTGAAATCATATGAAAATAAATAAAAAATATAAGATAATTCAATTTTATTAGTGGACCATGACTTCGTACTTATCCTTTCCTTATGTATACTGACAATGCTTTAAGCTTATCTAACTAGTGAAACACAAATTAAATATTTTATCTTGAAAATAAAGTTAAAATCATAAGAAAATAAATAAAAAATATAAGATATTTAAATCCTAACTTTATCCTTTCCTGATGTATAGTAACAATGCTTTAAGCTTAGAAGGAAACTGTTTGCATTCTATCCTCATCACATCAACAATTTCCAAACTCAGCAAGAACATAACTATCGTGAAGAACTCGCAGGTAGTGGTGATGGTGTCATAGAGAAACACAAACTTTATAAGGATTTATTCTGCTAGTGGACCATGACTGCGTACCATAGTGTCCTTGCCTTACGAAAATAGTGGAGTTCGTTTTATATGCAACTTTATGGAGATCAAAGTCAAAGCCAACCAACCGACATCGTCCTCCACTACCGGCCACCTTGATTGATGATCACAAAATCATTTAGAAATGACAATGTTTGAATTCGAAGCCGTTTTGTTTACAAGCAAAGTTTTTAATGGAGTAAAATAATGATTTATAATAAAATAGAATGTAAATAAATATAATATTAAAAAATTATTATTTAAAAAATATGAAAGGGTTTATAGTATGATAGAGTAAAATTTTGTTTGAACGGAAGGTTTATAATATAATATAGTATAAAATTATTTATCATTTTATATTTCATCTTAAACTTTTATATCAAAATTTTTTTTACTATTTAATATATAAACACTCCTTTTGAGCGACAAAATGTATATTACGTTATATTATATTCCTTTAATAAATTCCTAGCTAAATATACCTTAATTTTTAATTTATAAAATATTAGCGGAGCACATCGTTTGTCGCAACCTCATGATCATAATTGGAGCTGACTTCCAAGTTGACCGGATATGTCTGACCTGGCCATTTGTGGTTGTCGAGGGACCTGAAACGATGCTTACGCAAATTCCACTACATATCCGTTAACGTGTGAGTCAAAATTGCCAACTAGTGCCAATATTCACAAATCTAGTTGGAGCTGACTTCCATGGTAACCGGCCGGATATATCTGGACTCTCTGGATTGGCCATTTGTGTCTGTAGAAGAACCCGAAACGATGCTTACGCAAATCCCACTACATATCCGTTAAGGCATACGACTTGAGTTGAGGAACTATTAGTTCTATGCTCCTTTCTTTTATAATTTAATGCCATTTTCGCCTTTGCCAAGATTTTGCAACTGTGCTATGAATGTAGCAATTAGGGATTACGATAGATAGGGTTCGATTTGGTATTACTTTACCTATATTTATATCTATTTTTTATGACTCAATTTATTATTCATCTAAATTTTATAAGTTTTTATGATTTATTACTCATATCTAAATTTATTGGATTGTTCAGATTTTTAGATATCCATCGAATTGTATAGCATATAAAAATATAACTTCCAAATAGAAAATATAAAGATCAAATTTTTGCGAATACTCCAGATCAAAATTACTTTAATAATAACAATTCAAGGAGTAAAGTGGAGATTTTATAATTGTTTCTCTTCAGAAAATATTAATATTTTTTTATATTTAACTATAAATATTTAAAAAACAGAAAAAATAGAGTTAATAAAAAATAAGTCAAATATGAGTATCTATCGATTTAGATTATCACTAGACCCATATCTAAATTCATATCCACCCTCATTTTTTAGCATCCTTTAAAATTCATTTAAAATCTATTTTTTCACCTCCATATCTACTTTTTCAGATCAAATAGCGAAAATATTAACTGAGATAAAAACCCACTATCATACCCAGTAGCAATACATGCAGTACAGTGCCCAAGAACGTACTTGTCTCTGCTCCTTCCGTAATAAACATAACTGTTTTAGTCCACTTTGGCTGGTGCTTGATCAGGTGAATCAGGAATGATCTTCTCGTGCACCATTTCCCAGAGTTGAGGGGTGAGAGAGGTGGCTTTTCTTTAGTTGTTGGACGCATTTGTATGTCTAGGTTGAACTCTTAAATTACGTGCTTTTTGCTTCACAATCACAATATTTTAATTATTTAATATTACTATATTCTAAGTATTTTTAATGTATATAGTTATTTTATGACTTCTTTTTTTATTTGAATAAAATAAATAAATTATTTATTTATTTTAGTTTTATGTTATTCTTTTTAATCTGCATCAATTATTTGTAGTTTTTTGTTGTATTATTATTATACTACGTACTTTTTTATTTATTTTTTTATTGTCACATTTATATGTGAATTTATCAGAAGCAACCTCTCTATTTTGTAGGAATAAGGCTATATTCTATTAGACCTTTTCAAACTTTACTTTAATGTGAAATTTTAAACTGGATGATGATCACGACCATGAGATTAAGGCAAATTATATATGCACACCTAAATGTTTAAATTTTCAATTCTATACCTATATATGACGCAATCATAAGTTTCCTCGGTTGACAAGCCATAACGTATTCCCTTTTTCACAAGAAAATACAAGAAGCCAACTTTTTGGTCTTATAAAACCGCGGCCCTCTGGCAACAAACTCACATACTTCTTCCCTTCTAGCAACTTTTCTCTAACATTTAATCGTTCCCTCTTCTGTATTCATCACAAACATGAAAACCCTCTTTCATGCCATGATTGTAATATTCTTGATTCTCACCGCAGCTTCACCTACAACACCCACCAGGGTTTTGGGTCATCCCTATAAGCCAGCTGGTTCAGGGACTACGAGCATCATGGCTGTGAAGAAAATGCAGGTAGTTCAGAAAAACTCATCAGATACAAACCCTGTCCCTAATCCAAAAACATATATACCTGTGCCACTTGGTCAGAATCCGTAGAACAAACATATTCTATATGTTTCTTCGATACGGACTGTTAAATTGGTATGCAACACTATGTCGTGTATATGTAATGTAATGGTGTTTGCAGATCGTTACTCCAAGCCCCTCATTGCATGTAATGGTCTCCACTTGTAAGCTTTTAACAAGGATCTCGTATACATATAATTGCTATGGCATTAGTACTTTCTTGTTATTCCATGGCTTTAGTACTTCATGTCTATTCTTACTTCTTCTTTCTTCTTAGAAGACATTCCAAATTTCCAATGAGGGGATTCCACAAAAAATGTAATTCACTAAAATAAGTGAATATACAAATTAAAATCAAGCAATCTTTTAAAAAATTGCCAATTAATCACTTCCACGTTTGTGAATTCATTATTTTTGCAAACTAGAATTCCTTTTTCATAAAAGATATTTATTTTTGTAATTCAAAATTTCTTATTAAATGCGTGACAATAGATTTATTTAATTTTTCATATAAAAATATAAGAATGGTTAAGTAATTATACATAAATATAAAATTTATTTGTTAAAAGATAAATAAAAATAAGTAGATATTTAGCTATTTTTATTTATTTACATACTTTATATTTTTAATCTTATAAAGTATTTGTTATTTATTTTTAAGATTGATGTGTGATAAGATATGCATGCCCCTGTCATGCAATCTCACAAACAATTCTAAAGTACTTATTGACATTCTTTCTTGCTATTTGCGAATGAGTCGGTGCTTTTCTCTTTTTGTGTAAAGGCATGACTGCACGTTACGTTAAATGACTGCTGAATGCAGCCTTTGACGGTATCGTTATTTATGATGCTAATTTATATTCTAATATTCTTAAAATAATATTTATTATAAATTAAATATATGCAAAGATACTAAAAATCATGGTATAAATTTATAAGCATCATTTTGTAATTTTTAATTTATAAAAAAGATCAGGCTGAGTCAAGTCGAACTTGAAGTCGAGCTGAGATAAGAGAGAAAAAAGAAAAAACGGAAGTCTGTGAATAAAGAACAGATACTGATTATGCAGAGTTTTAACGTTAATGGTGTTGAATTAATAATAAAATAATTACTGGTCCACGTTCGGTCACCCTTGTGATATTCCACTTGCAGAAATGGAATTTAATAATAATATAATTACCCATTAAGCGATTTAATCTCCTTTGACTTGTAACTTGAGAAGAAAGAGAATTTAACCGCAGCAATTACCAGGAGAACTCCTCATCAAGTCCATGAGGGCGGTGCCTTTGCTCTATTCAAGCACATGCTGTCCTGTAGACACTCAATTTATTGGTAACCTAACTGCGTGTACACATGGTTATCTATATATTGATAAGAAGACGTTCTTCACGAATTAATTCACCAA
Organism: Erythroxylum baracoense; assembly: GCA_025629805.1. Lineage (NCBI taxonomy): Eukaryota > Viridiplantae > Streptophyta > Magnoliopsida > Malpighiales > Erythroxylaceae > Erythroxylum > Erythroxylum baracoense. The sequence goes on from JAOTAY010050067.1 coordinate 15,917, forward strand.
AGCACTTGTCCAAGGTAGGAGGAGGATGACGATTCATTATATTAGATCAAACATTCTCAAAATCTGATCTCAACTTCATTAGGAATTGATCACGCTTACTAATTTCATGAATAGTCAATATATGAGAGAGAGAGAGAGAGAGAATCTTGGGACTATGTAGCACAAACAATATTAGAAAATTCAGTTCATAAATTTTGAAAATAAAAAAAATACTCTTGAATAGGCTGGCTTTCCTAAGTATAATTTGCAATCTCACACTTCAATTGAAATCTTCTGCTGAATTCCTTTGATAATAAACCTTTTTTAGATATTCCCACATAGCTTTAGCATTTTTGTACGGGCGCAAATTAAGGACAATTTGAGAATTACAAGAACCTGTAATTCAGGACATCACTCGAGCATCTCTAATTTTCCATTGAGTTAATTGAGTAGCATTTGTTGGAGTTAGAACAGTCCCATTGATATGTCCCTATAGCTCCTTTTCAGTAACATACGGTTGGAATTAAAATTCCCATGTTGCATAATTCTTTCCATTAAACTTAGCACAAAATTTAGAGTCAGATTTGCCACTAGCCATTTAATAAAAAAAACAAAGAAAGCAAGTCACAAATGAACAAGAAATTTATGAAGCAGTCACACCAAATACCCAAGCAGAGATCGCAACAAAAAATATTAAGATGCTTCTACAAAATACTAAAATAGCACTTCTAAACGAGTAGCTATGATATCATGATAGACTTGATAGAAAAAAGAGAGAGATTTTGGTTGAATACCCTATCATATTCTCTTAACTTTTATTCAAATAAATAGATGAATATACAGCGTGATTCTAGCTATAACTTTACAATCTAAAGAATGATTATTGGCACTATTATAAGCTAATTTACCTCTAATTATAGCTGTACAATACAAGCAAATATACAACAGTTATAACAAAATAAATGTTATCTATATATGGTAACACTCATGGATCTGAATGGCAGACCAAAGTGAACCATAAAAAATTGTAGGAGAAATTTACTGTTAAAGAGTCCTTTAATGGCATATTAGTTGGTACTGTTGGACGTTAATCATCCCTTAGATAAATAGATAAAGGCCATCCTCCCTATATCAACCACATAGCCACCAAAAGGTATGTACACATATCAGAAAATTGAAAACTTTGCTTGTTAATGGCTCGGCTTCGAAAAGGAAAGTGAAGAGAATGGATTTCCAAGTTAGTCATAACCAAAGGCTCACTTCTCCTGAGTCTGAATTGTTGACAAGAAGGGAAAATATGATCAGGAGAAACCAAATAAAGACAAAAAGTATGGTTTCACTATAAGAAAACAACACAATTTGTGACATTTAAAAAACGTCACAAAATCTAAAAAAACGTCGCGAAATGTGATGTAGGCAAAAGGTTTTTGCGACATTTCCTATAAAACGTCACCAAAAACACGGATATTTCGCGACGTTTTAAAAAACGCCACTGAAAGATTGGTCTTTCCGTGACGCTGCGATGTTTTTAGACATTCCTCGACGTTTTTAAGACGTCGCAGAGTATTGCTTATTGTGACGTTTTTGGACATTCCACAACGTTTTTAAGACGTCGCGGAATGTTGCTTTCTGTGACGTTTATACAAAAAAATCGCAGATAGTTGTATTATTTTTTCCAATTTTTTCGAAAATCATTTTAATTAAATAATTTTTTAATTTTAATAATTATTTTTAAAATACAAATTTTTTAAATCTTATTTGTTGAATAACTATTCAATATTATTTATGAAATTTATTTATTTAATAATTCTTCAATTTTTATTATATCATTAATTTTAATAATTATTCATGTATCACAAGAATTTTATACCTGCAGACAATGTATTATTTAATAACAATTCGCAAATATGTCATAATACACTAAAAGTAAGGGATGAAACATTTGGGATTTTGGAAAAAATGGAAGGAGGGAGATACAATTAAAACTTCTTTAATATATGCATCTGCAATGCACTGGCAATAGATGCACAAAAACCATCATATCTTAACGTTTATCATATCTTCTAAATAGACCAAATTAAGGCAACCTAAATATGGAGTCATTGATCAAGATACTAATATAAGAACATAAACATTCTTGTATCTATTAAGTCCACCAGATAATCGGAGTCATGGACATTCTATTAAGTCTTGTCATGCTTTGCTCAGGAGCTCGACGGAGTTTTGAATTGTCTTCCTCTAGCTTATTTACTCTGTTTCTTGAATCTGCAAGCGTCCTTTCAGTTTGTGTAAGCTTGGCTAAAATATCTTCCTTTTTCCCTCTTTGATGCCTCCATTATTTTGTCTGCATCCTGAAAGAAGCAAAGGCTTATTACTTTAAAGGAGATATTGACATCCAAATCAAAGTCCCAGTTTTTCCAGGTCAGCCGAGAAAAAGCAAGCAATATATCAAACAGAAATTCCTAGGTAACAAAAACAGAAAGTCATTTAAAAACCTAACATCGACTATACAGTTTAATATAAGAAACACAGGAAAAAGTGCGTATATTACCTTAGCTTCAATTTTGGCAAAATACTGACCAAGTGCATATATTACAGCTATTCATATAGGATCCAACTTACATTGTGTTGTTATTGATTCCATTTATAAAGCAACCAATGTTTCCTCGTTTGTCGGGGCATATGACGAGGCTTTGAGCAGGGTTAGCTGCAAAAAGCAATGTCATCATGCTATCTCCATCGTCATTTTCCCAATTCTTCAAGTAGTCAACATATCCAGTGTACTTTGTGATAATAGTTAAATCTTTTATAAACTTGTCTACCTCTATTATGAAATTGCACATAATATGAATACTGAATGAGCCAACTAAAATCCTAAATCACGCCAAAATGGTATAGATACTCTTCACTATAATTCTAGATGAGAAACATACATACCCTTCCAGGGGATCAAAAACAACCATGAGAGGTGGGCATTCTCCTCTGTCTATCATGCTTTCGCACAGTTTTAAGGTCTTTATGTCTTCCTTGGACAGCACCTATCAAAACAATTATCATACTACTATATTCCAATTAACCAACATGATGAACTGTAGCATAATAGAGAAACACCCCATAAAGAATCTGTAATCTAATCCTTATAAAAGCTAAAAAGGGTTGTATCTATAACTAAGAACTATTGCACAACTTTATAGCAAGTGTTTAGAATAAAAAACATAGCTCAAGTTTACAATTCAATCTTTCAATGTCACAACCTTGCAGAGTTGTTTACAAGAAAACCTTTTCTTATCGTTTTAATCCCTCATAAATAACATAACATTCAGTAGAAAGCCAATCCGTATTCAATTTACCTACATTCCTTCCTTCTTAAGAGATGTGTTATTTGCAGAGCTTGGTGTCATGCCCTTTTGGTAAGTAAGCTTGTTGCTGTAATCTGTACTTAAGGCTGTTAATGTTATTACTAGTGACCTCATTTGCTGGAGTCTTCTTTCAGGATCCTCACTCGGACAGAAGGGTAAAAGTTTTCTTCTCTTTTTGGACATTACCAAGCTACCAGATAGCTTCCTTTTCTCCTGGCTATATGCAACTACAGGAATATTAAGTATTTTTCATAAAAAACCAATAAAAGCAACACTAAAAGTGGACTGAATTGTTGATTAGGTACTGAGTTTCACCTTGACTTTGCTTCTGGATTAGTTCTGAGGACCTTTGTATGCGAAAGAAATCGATGATCTTAGTTTGAACAAGAGGAAATGTTGCATGTAATCAAAGAGCGACCCCCTTCTTCTCAAAATACAGTATCAATTAACAAAATAAACCTATTAATTATTATAATCATTCTATAAAATCACAATAAACACTTAAAAGGAATCATCATTTTCAAATAGATGAAACATCTCAAAATAATGTAGAGAAAAGCAGCGACTATACAATTCAATAAATTAAATATTTTAAAAGCAACGACTATACAGAAATTCTTAGGTAACAAAAACAGAAAGTCATTTAAAAACCTAACATCGACTATACAATTTAATATACAAAACACAGGAAAAAGTGACCAGTTGAAGTGAACAGGCAGAACATATTGACCTTGCCAAGTAAAAGATCAGAGATGCAAACAACGTTAGCGCCAAATTTGAAACAGAGAACACAAGAAAAGCCATTCCAAACCTGCAATAATCCAGAACCAAAACGGAAAAAAAAACTTAT
>JAOTAY010050085.1:0-20103 GCA_025629805.1 Erythroxylum baracoense
GATGCATGAAATGCACTTCTAAATTCTTAGTAAACTCTCATATATAGTATCCTAGGGTTCTAACCCTAATCGCGGGACAATGGAATGTTACATCTTTGGACAATTCAGGTAATGTAGAAAAATTTTTTTGCATCCACTACACATGATACAGAATGGATCATTGACTTAGGTGCAATAGAACACATGACTTACAACAAATCTTTGTTTGAGTACATAACCTCACCTTCCAAGAATAATGTTGTGACTACTAATGGGGAGACTATCCCAGTTGTTGGCGTGGTATCAATAACCCTTACAGCCACTCTTTCTTTACATAATTGCCTACTTGTTCCTGCATTATCCAATCATTTGCTATCTATTAGTCAAATCACTAAACAGTTAGATTATGTTGTACTAATGTTTCCCGCTTTTTACTTGCTTTAGGATATTCGGACTTAGGAAATCATTGGTCATGGTACGAAGATGAAAGGGTTGTGTTATGTAGATGATGTTGCATCTGGTCAGGTCAATCAAGTTCAAAGTCGCAATGATAATAATTTTAATAATATTTGGTTATGGCATCATTGACTGGGACATGCATCATTTGATTATGTAAAAAGGCTATTACAATCTTTATTTGGTGATATTTTAGACTCTTTTCTTTAATGTAATGTTTGCATTTTGGCCAAAAGTCATCGTACCTCATATCCTTTAAATTTGAATAAAAGAGCAGTCCTATTTGAGTTGATTCACCCAGATGTTTGGGGACCTCCCCTGTTACTTCTGAATCTAGAATTCGGTGGTTTATTACCTTCGTAGACGATTGCACTCGAATGACCTGGTTGTACACAATAAAATATAAAAATGATGTGTGTTCTATATTTCCACTTTTTTACAACATGGTTCGAACTCAATATTCTCTTCCAATTAAAATGGCGAGATATGATAATGGTGGAGAGTATCTAAATTCTAGCCTTTCCCAATTCTTTCAAGCTAAAGGTATTCTCCACGAAACGACATGCCCCTATAGTCCGCAACAGAATGGAATTGCTAAGCGTAAGAATAGGCACGTACTTGAAACAACCAGAGCACTTCTTATATGTAAAAATGTTCCACAAACTTACTGGATTGATGTTATCACTTGTGTAATGTATCTCATGAATAGCATGCCATCTCGAGTTCTCTTATTTCAAACTCCTCAAGCAGTGCTTGCCAAACATGTTCAAATTCTATCTTCATTACAATTGGATCCACGAGTTTTTGGGTGTGTAGCTTATGTTCATCTCCCTAAGAATCAACGCACTAAACTAGATCCTTGTGTCATGTGATGTGTCTTTCTTGGTTTTCACCCTCATAAAAAGGGTTATAAATGTTACCACCCCTTTACCCACCATATGTATGTTAGCATGGATGTCACCTTATCAGAGACAAAATCATTTTTCTGTAATGATCAAACCAGTTTTAGTTCTCAGGGGGAGATACATCATGATAACTATAGTTGGATTGATCTTCCACATCAAATTTCTGGTTCAAAAGGAGAAATTTTCCAACCAAGTTCAGAGAGAGAAATGGTTCAACCAAACGAGGTAGCCATTCTTGGTGTATGCAATAAAGACATTATTGATGAAGACACCCTTTCCTCTCCTCAAGTACATGTTCAAAAGCCAACGGATATTCCTGAGGTAAGTACTCCTGAAAGCTCTAATTCTCCTATATTACCTATGCCATCTTACTCTTTGCCTCTTAGACAAAATTGTGGTAAACCACCTACTAAATACTCTCCAAATGGGAAAATAAATTTTGCAATCACCCAGTATATCTCTACTCACAGGCTGTCATTACAACATCAAGCCTTTGTAAATCAGATGGAGAGCATAAAGATACCTACACAGGTTAAAGAAGCTTTAGCAAATCCGAAATGGCCAAAAGCAATGTAAGTTAAAATGGATGCACTACAGAAAAATGGCACATGGAACATTGTGTCTCTTCCTCTAGGAAAAAAACTAGTCGGGTGCAAGTGGATATTCACTCTCAAGCACAAAGCAGATGGGAAATTTGATCTGTATATGGAAAGCTACTAAGGAAGGGATATACGCAATCATTTGGCATTGATTACCATGAAACTTTCTCCCTAGTTGCAAAGATGAACACGGTCAAAGTCTTATTATCATTGGCTGTAAATTTTAATTGGCCATTTAAATAGTTCGACGTGAAAAATAATTTTTTACATGGGGACTTAGAAGAGGAAGTATACATGCATATTCCTCCTGGTTTTAATACTGCGCAGCCTGGAGACAAAGTGTGCAAATTAAGGAAAGCATTTTATGGGTTGAAACAGTCACCAAGAGCTTGGTTTAGGAAATTTACAAATGCTATGAGAAGAAATGGGTATCATCAAGAAAACTAAAATCATACCTTGTTCATCAAACGCAAGAATGGTGAAGTTACTCTCTTGATAATTTAAGTAGATGATATGGTTGTAACGGGTGATGACACAAGAAATAAAAAATTTGCAGAATTATTTATCATCTAAATTTGAGATGAAGGATTTAGGAGGATTGAAGTATTTCTTGGGGATTGAAGTTGCAAGGTCTAAAGAAGGTATATACCTATCCCAACGAAAGTATATACTTGATCTCTTATCCGAAACAGGTATGCTAGATTGTCAACATGGTTAAACACCCATAATTTAGAATCATCATCTTGCCATTTACTGGGATCAAGTCCCAACAAACAAGGATCGATACAGAGGTTAGTAGGGAGGTTAATTTATCTATCGCATACACAGCCAGACATTGCCTATACGATGAATGTGGTAAGTTAGTTCATGCATGAACTTGGTGAAGATCACATGGCTACTGTAATGAGGATTTTGAGCTATCTAAAGGGGACACCTAGAAAAGGGGTGACCTTTAAGAAGCATGGACATATGGAAGTGAAAGGGTATATCGATGCAGATTAGGCAGGGAATATCACAGATCGTCGATCAACTTCTGGGTACTTCACATTTGTAGGTGGAAATCTTGTCACATGGAGAAGTGAAAAACAAAATGTTACAACAAAGTCATCAGTGGAAGCTGAGTATAGAGCCATGGTTCATAGAATATCAAAACTATTGTGGATTAGATTATTACTTATCAAGTAGGTGTCACACCTAAAGAGCCTATATTTTTGTACTGTGATAATAATGCAGCTCGAGAAATAGCTAATAATCTAGGACAACATGATCAAACGAAACACATTGAAGTAGATAGACACTTCATCAAGGAAAAGCTAAACCAGAAATTGGTGATCATTCCCTTTGTTCGATCTAGTGAACAGTTAGTAGATGTTTTAACACATGTTGTTCCTACAGAAGTCTTTCAAAAATCTCTTAACAAGTTGGGCTTAGAAGACATCTTTGCACAACCTTGAGGGGGAGTGTCAACGTGATTGTAGGGATAATTAGAAATAGTAGAATTATAGGGAGATAAGTTTAGAAAAACTCTTAATTTACTCCGTAATGTAATCTATTAATTTAGGATATGTAATCAGTTTTTGTATCCTGTAATCCTATATATATGTTCTCCTCTGTGAGAGAAGAAATAGAAGAGTTTCTAGCAAACTCAAAGTTTAAGATGGTATCAGAGCAGGTTTGGTCCGGATTATTAATTTCCTGATTGTCTGATAAGTGTAAATTGCATCATTTTTAAGGCATAGTTTAATAAGTTTTTAGCTATTAATTCAATCATTTAGTATGTGTTTAGGTTAGAATTGTGTTAGTTTAATAATTATTTATGTTTTAAGCGTTTTAGGGATTAGTACAAGCTTTTCAGCTTAAATATTATGTTTATGAGGTACCTTGATGTATTTGCTAGTGTTTTAGGGTTAATATGGAAGAGCGGAAGAGTTTCGGAAGACATTCGGGCCAAAACAATGGCCCACGATTGTAGCCTGATAATGCACGATCGTGACATAAAGGCCTGACATAGGCCACGATCGTGGCCTGCATTGAATAGATGCGTAACCACTTCCAAATTTCACGTTTCGAGGGATTTTTGCACCTTTTAGACCCTAAAAAAACCCTAGTTCAACCCTAAACACAAAAAATAGAACAACAAGAACAGAAAGAGAGAGCCTTTTGATCAGCCACCACGACGAAACCCTAAAGGAGAGAATTTTAAGAGGTCAAGAAAGAGAAGAAGGAAGAGAGAAGAGGAAGGCGATATAGATTCGACGTGCTTCACTGAATAAGAAGCTTTCGGAAGTTGTGGCATCCCATTATCCATTTGAGTTCCATTTCCTATATATTTTAGTTTTATTTGATTATAGAATTAGGATATATAGTATGATGACAGAATTGAATCGTGATTGATGTTCTATACTCACCTTTGGAATATTATTTTTAATTTAATGAAATCTGATTGTTTTATGTGTTTATTGAATTAATTGTGGTTTAATTCTGCACTTCATATCTTGATAATAAACTGAGAGGGTGAATTAAGAAAAAATGATTAAATTGGGCTAACGAGAGTTAGGTAATTTAATAGATTCAGAATTGAATTAGGTTGGTAAATCTTATGTAGAGAGATCACATATAGGTTTCCAATTATTTATTAGAGAACTTAAGAACTGATTAGGTTTTGGATAGGTTGTTAATTGAGAGATTACACCTTCCCATATTCTGATTAGGGTTTATGCTTTAGAGTTGAATTATAATTTGAGAGAGAGGAATTGAACCTAGGATTATCTAGAACTATTAATTTGATAAATTGTAGTTGGCTTGGTTGACATTAAGGATAGATAATTTTCCCTTTCTCTCTTTTGGTTAGCTCATTGGGTTGAATTCTACGGTGTGCTATCATTGTTCAACAAATCAGTTGATTTCCATTAATTATTATTCGTTTTTAAGTTGAAATTGGTAATCGTTGTTCGTTGATTGTTTTTGTTAAGTGTTAATTGTCAATTATTGTTTTGTTATTTGATTTGGTTTAGTTAATTTATTTAGTTCTCATGTTTAATTTCATTATCTGTTAAAGATCTGTTTAATAGTCTCCAACCTTAAATTTTAGGATTAGATTAACCCTCCTCAAGGGATTGACACCTTAGTTACAATGCGAACGACCCGTGCGCTTGCAGTATTATCGAGGTTAAAAAATATTAAAACTTATCATACAAAAACCTGCGATCATTGTCCGTCTAGATGTTTAGATCCAGCGGCTCGGTCTGGTTACCACTGCATTTATTTCAAGTGACAACTAGATGTCCTGTCCCATTTGTACTTGAGCGAGACTATTAGAGTATCTCATATTGACCAAACATGAAATTGGTAAAGGGTTTATAAATGGTAAGGGCCAATTATCCAAATGACTGGTTCTAGTCATTTTGACAATTATTAACCCAAGCCCAATTCTTGTTAGTGGACTTTACACTCTACCCATATTAAAAATTGTAATAGTCAAAGATAAACTTCCAACTCGTTCCATAAAATTTTGAGTTTTCCTAAAATACTAATAAAAGGCTTCCCTTTTTACTGCAAGTTTGTAATTTCTCATTAAATATGAAAAATTCTTCCTTCTGAAAGTTTGTAATTTTTTGTTGAATTTGAAAAATTCTATAGAAATATTTTGGTTTCCATACATATCTCAAACAGCCTCCTAAAGATCTCGCGAGGAATCTGAATAACTAAAAGTTTCAACCATATTACACTCTATAGAGTTGAGCAGCCATGACATAACCATCTGATCTTAACAACGATGCATCATATTTTGATGAGTCTTCATCAGGGGCCTTTTCTTTGCTGTTAATGAAACCCAACTTGGATCTACCACCAAGAGTAATTGTGACGACTCTTGCCTATGGAAGATATATACTCAGTTTTTTGGAGATGTCAAGTTCAAAATCATAACTATTAGAAGATATTGCAATCACTTTCTCTGAGGTTGTTATAGAATCAAAAGAAATTTTTAGGTTTGACAGAAGCAAGATTGTCCTACTCTAAGACCATAAAGAAAACAAAAGTTTGAAAAAGAGATAATTCCAATCTATTCTCTATAAATTACAATCATATATATATTAGAGCATTGAAACCTTAGTCAAATATATGAATATACAGTGGCTATACATAATTGTACAAATAAGGAATGATTTCCTGATTATTTGCTGAATAGAATTTGTCAAGTATCTGTCAACACATTCTTATGGAATCTAATAACATACACAACGAAACATTATACTCTAACTCAACAAGCTAAAGCCCCCTCATTTAGCCATATTGAAAGCATTTGAGGACATATCATCACTATTTGAGAGATAGATATGTAACCTACAATTAGTGATGGCAATGGACTGAAGCCATCTAGGCCAAGGCCTGGTATGAAGCCCAATCGGGCTTGAGATGGCCTAAAACTCAATCTGGCCTAAATTTATTTTTTAAAATTAAAAATAATACTTTATTCAAAATAACATCATTTTTTATAACTTTTAAGCTTTAAGTCAGGCCGAACCTATTGAGGCTTTATTTCCATCTCTAACTACAATCAAATGAGGCAAAAAATGATGTAGGGTCTATAGTTAAGACTTGTGATTTTGGTTCTGAGTGAACAAACTTGACAGTACCTGTCATGTTGAAAGCAAAGAAGGCTTTAAGCTATTACCCAATTGTTAATTTGTACATCATAAATAGAAGACATTTTTTAAAAAAATTTCCAACCCATTTTCTTCATCCCTATAGCATTACTTTATGATAAGGACATAAAAACAACTAACTATTTGAATTTTCCACAACCACAACAAATTAAAATTCACTGAAATTAAAACCGAAAGAGCAAAGTAGAATGAAAATGTAGATATAGAACAAGTAAGTAAAAACATTGGGCCTGAACATACGGTAACTAGATTGATCATTGTTTTATACTGCTCTTGGGAAATCAAGACAAAGGCTAAATACATAAATATCTGACATTTGAAGGAAATCACTAGCTAAATCTTACTTAGAAAACTCAGCTCATTTCTAATTTGCAGGGTGCTCTTGATAAATGATCTGCACTAAGTAGTAGAAAACTAAAGCATTAAGAACCTAAAGATATTAATTATGAACAAGTAGCTTTACTCTAAATCAATTTTATCCAATATATAGCTTGAAGCTCAAACAACACAAAAGCATTAGAGGCAATTTTCACTCCCAGACAATTAAAGCTAGATTCACACAAGGAAACAAACTCAATCAACTTAGATTGGCCTTTTTGTTGAATATAAGAAAAAGTGGCATCATCTTAAAAGGAAGAGTACAAGTATTGAACTTTTAAAAATAAGATAATCCTTAATCCAGCTCACCTTGTACAAATACTTGTAGAGAAATAAAGAAAAAAGGAAAATGACAACAATATCGAGGGACCCGCCTACTAGATTGCTATTCCCCCTCCCATAGAGACTCATTATATTTGAAAAATCTGAAGCCACTACAATTAAAAAATATATGACTAATACTTCCAACTACTTTCACCACATCCCACCCTCATTAGGGCTAAGAAAAATGTTACAAATTACCATAACTGATATAAACACAATCAATAATCAATCTTTAACATCTAGTGAAAATAAAGTCTTTGGAACTCATTAAAGAAAACTGAATATCTAACTTTCTCCATACTGATTGAGAAAGCAGCAACAAAAGAACTGTCAAGACATACAATCTAGGGACCATAGTTTAGAACAAAGGTTATGAACCTTAGAATTTTCCCCTTACCAATCTAGGAAGTAGTTGAACAAGAACTGCTAAAAATTGTAGAAGTTGTACATGAAGCATAGCATACAAGTTAAACCCCTTCTGACTGTTATATACAATATACTCAATTAAAACAAATCACCTACACCAACACTACTTTCCAACATATAAAAACATTTGCATGCAATTAGTCTTTCGCATATCAAGAACAAATATTAAGATCCAAAACTCTTAAATAATTGTCTTCTATTATGTCCCATAAATAGCTCATGAGTTAATAAGATGTTATCTTTATCTATCCTTGATGAAGACCCCTTGGGAGGAGTCAATGTGGTTAGGAAGCAAGCATTAAAGCATGCCTATTATAAGCTTAGATAAGATTTTATAGATTCTATTTTAGCAAGAGATAAGCTAATACTCTTTCATAGAATAAGGAGAAAAGACCTTTGGTATAAGGTAAACAAAGGTCTTATTAACTTCCGTTCAAGTTATTACTATGATTAATGAACTCCAGCACAGCTTCAATCACTATTGTGTTGGTATAAGTCCATTTTCTTAAAAGAAAATTTATTTAACCCATCAAGTCCTAAAGCCTTGTTTGAATTAACGGAGAACAAGGCCTCCTCTACTTCACTAGCAATGAAACGTCTAGAAAGGAACTCAGCCTCTTAACAAATAATTTGCTTGATGAAGATAAATTGAAATATATACATAGAAGAGGAATTATTTCTAAGAAAATTAAGAGTAATAGAGAAGAAATTATAATCACCTTACATCAAATCATGTTGAGTTTCAATATAAGCCCCAAGCTCATCTATGAAAGAGAAAAGCCCATTTTTATTCCTCCGGGTAAGCACTAATTTATGAAAGAAAGATGTGTCCTTATTCCCATCTTTATGCTAAAGAGTTATAGATCTTTGTATAGCTTAGTAATGCTACCTAGCTAAATTCCACTATCTAAGTATAGCTTACTGATGCTACCTACTTCTATATCTTAATCTAAAACGGACTGATATAGGTTAGACTGAGCCTTATTTAATCTTTCCCTTACTTCTAAAATAGCCTACAGAGTGTTTCCAACCTACCTGGGTCCCTGAAATGATGAGTTCCATTTGTTCCTTGGGTGTTTATTTAGGTTAGGAGAATTTCCATATTACCTATGTATATTGTTCCATGTCAAAGTTTGATGCCCCATTCTTTACAATTTTTAATGATATTTTTAATTTTCAAAAAAAAGGTTGAACCCTTGCATTTCATATTTGATGCCTTTAGTGATTGTAACATGCCACTCTCATAGAGCATATGCTTGAACGTATCGATAATTATTCGAGAACATACTCAATAAGGATGGCACATTAAGACGATCAAAACAATTCATTACATATTTTCAGACATCAAACACATTTTAAGCGTTCCAAAAATTCATTTAATGCATTTCATTTACAAACATATATGGTCATAATAGTCGTTGCACTTCAGAATTACACAAACATTGTACAACAGTTGAGAAATACAATTCTTGATACAAAATAACTGAAGACATTTACAGGTACAACTAATCCCGACCCTAATTTATATCTAATTACAGTAGCTATACTCCAATTAGTCTAACCAGATTTCCTCTGAACATTGCAATCTTGATGAGTTTGCGAACTTAGTGAGTAAACCATCATTGATATATTCACTTAAGTCAAATACACAAAGACAAGTCATATTCCAATTCAACAAGTATTTCACATTATCCAGTATTGAATATCACATCACATTTTATCATACCTTATCAACTACATCAAGTTTATCATACTTACATAAGTATATCAGGCAAACTAACATTTCATATCACAACACGTCCTCATTTACTTTTCAACTGTATTTCAAACAATTCAATAATTTATTTCAATTCATTCATAAGATACATATAAGGATTTATATGCAAATGCACATATGACTCCATTGATTTTTACTTTGTTGTGACCGAGCACCTACTTACTGTCCCATATTTGTTGTGGATACTAGGCTCATTTTATTTACTGTCCTGTACCTATTGTGGATACCGGGCTCATTAATAACTGAACCTGTGGCTCTTTGTGCACATTTCTGAGCTTTAAGGTATTTTTCACACTGGTCACTCATGTCTTAACTCCTTTATCTGACCATTCATAACAATATGATTCATCATTCCATATACCATATTTCATTACCTTTCATTCCTGTGTGCTTCTGTCATATGTATCAAATTCATTGAATTTAAGTCTGGTAATTCACATTCACTTGCTCACACATTCCATATTCCTTCCCATTACTTGATGGGTTATGCTACTGCCTTGATTCCTAATAAGGAAGACAAGTGTAGGAGATTCAAAGAAGGGCTGAACATGGAGATTCGGACGAGGTTAGTTATTTCTAATTTGGATAGTTTTACAAAACTACGAGATGCCTTGATCCAAATTGAGCAGTTGTTGAATGATAGTCAGTCAGAATATAGATCAGAGTCTAGAATGAAGAGGCCTAGTGAATCTCAGGCTGTTCCTGACAAGCGGTTTAGCAAGTGTCAGAACAGATCCTTTAGACCACCGGCTAGATCAAGACAGTCAGGATTCAGACAAAGGGGTAGCTTTATGCTGTCTGGCAGTGGAAGAGGTTCAGTATTGGGTCAGTTACCAGATTATAAGTATTGTGGGAAGAAGCACAGTGGTGAATGCTGGAAGTTGACAGAATATTGCCTTCGATGTGACTTTTTTGATCATTAGATCAGAGATTATTCTATTATGTATAGAGCACAGTCTGGAAGAAGAGGAGGAGTGGTAATAGAAACTACTATCTAGCAGAGTCGAGCTAGTAGGTCTGGACAGAGAGGTCGTGGGAGAGGCAGAATGAGTTTTGAGAGTCCTACTATAAAGACTAAGGTGCAGAGCAACCAACCGCAATCTCGGGCTAGAGTATATGCAATGACCAGACAAAAGGCTCAAAATTCTCTAGATGTCATTGTGGGTGTGTTAACTATCTTTCCTTATAAAGCTTTTGCATTGCTAGATCCTGGATCAACGCATTCTTTTATCACACTGCATCTAGCATCTAGGCTACATTGTGATAGAGAACTATTGAAATATGGATTAGAGGTGAGTACACCAATAGGTAGTACTACAGCAATCAGTGAAGTTTGTAAGAGATGTTTGATTTGAATTGATCAGGCAGAATTAGAGACAGGCTTGATTGTATTACAGTTAAGGGAGAGATATTATTCTAGGCATGGATTGACTCACTGTTTATAGGGCTATCATGAACTACTACACTAAGGAGGTAATATTAGAATCTCTTAATCAACTGAGAGCAGTTTTCAGAGGTATTAGCCAAGCAATGCCAACCAGACTGGTCTCATTCATGAATGCTTTGAGGTTAATGCAAGGGGATGTGAGGCTTATCTAGCACATGTAGTGGATACTCGAATTGAGAAGAATGTACAGGATATTTCAATTATTAGGGAATTCTTGGATTTGTTTCCCGTTGAGTTATCTAGCTTAACTCTAGGTATGGAAACATAGTTTACGATCAACTTAGTTCCAAGTACTGATCCTATATCAATTCCTATATATAGGATGCACCTATGGAACTAAAGGAGTTGAAGGCTCAGTTGCGGGAATTGTTGGAAAAGGGTTTCATTAAACCCAGTGTATCACCATAGGGAGCTCCAGTATTATTTGTGAAGAAGAAAGATGGAACTTTGAGACTTTGCATTGATTATAGGCAACTGAACCAAGTGACAGTGAAGAACAAGTACCCATTGCCTAGAATTGATAATTTACTTAATCAGTTGCAGGGAGCTCAGGTGTTCACTAAGTTGGACTTGAGATTTGGGTACTATCAGTTAAAGATAGCAGAGGCTGATGTACTGAAAGTGCTTTCAGGAGCAGGTATAGGCATTTTGAGTTTTTAATAATGCCGTTTAGGTTGACTAATGCCCTAGCTGCATTTATGGCATTAATAAATAAGGTGTTTAAACCCTACCTAAATCATTTTGTAATTGTGATCATAGATGACATTTTGATGTATTCAAAGAGTACAGAAGAGCACATTGAACATCTAAGATTATTCCTATAGATTATAAAGGAGAGACAATTGTATTCCAAATTCAGTAAGTGTGAGTTTTGACTGGATCAACTAGTGTTTCTAAGTCACATATTAACTGGACAACTTATACAAGTGAATCCAAAGAAGATAGAGGCAATGATGAAATGAGAAACTCCAAAGAATGTATCAGAGATCCGAAGTTTCCTCAGATTAGCTTGATATTACCGGAGGTTTGACGAGGGGCTCTCATTTATCTTATCCCCTCTGACCAAACTTTTAAGAAAGAATGTGCCCTTCAGATGGAATGATGAACATCAGAGGAGCTTTGAGGAGCTGAAGCATCGGTTAACTACCGCACCAGTGTTAACCATTCCATCGGGAACTAAAGGTTATGTGGTTTATAATGATGCTTCACATCAAGGATTGGGATGTGTATTGAAGTAGTATGGTAAAGTAATAGCCTATGTATCGAGACAATTAAGGTCTCAAGAGATAAATTATCCGGTATATGATGTAGAGCTTGTTGTAGTGGTTTTTTCTCTAAAAATATGGAGATACTATTTATATGGAGATACTTTCCAGATATATACTGATCATAAGAGCATGAGCTATCTGTTGAGTCAGAAGGAGTTAAATATGAGCCTGAGGAGATGGATAAAGTTGTTGAAAGATTATGATTGTACGATTGAGCATCATCCCGAAAAAGATAATGTGGTGGAAGATGCTTTAAGTAGAAAATCCAATAGCAGTGTAACTCATATTCAAATATCGAGGTTACCAAGCTTAGTTCAACTGAGAGCTTTGAATGTGGAGTTAGATTTAGAGCAGAATGAGGCATTGATAGCCATACTAAAGTTGAGATGGGTATTGCATAATAGAATTATAAAAGTTCAGAGTAAAGATCCTGAAATGGTGATTAAGAAGCTGAAGTTAAACTCAGATATCAAATTTGAATTGAGAGATGAGACACTATGGTTGAAATAAAGGTTATGTGTGCCTGACATTGATAATCTGAGGAAAGAAATTCTAAAGGAAGCTCATATAGCTGCTTATGCTATACATCCTGGTACCACCAAGAAGTATAACACGTTGAAACAGCATTTCTGGTAGCCAAGGATAAAGAAACAAGTAGCAGTATATGTTACGAAGTGTTTGACTTACTAGTAGATTAAGGCTGAGCATCAGGCTTTAGTTAGGAAGCTATATTTGTTACCTATTTCGTAGTAGAAATGGGAGAGAATCACGATGGATTTCATTATGGGATTGTCAAAGACTCCGAGATAGCATGATGATATATAGGTTATGGTGGACCGATTGACAAAGTCGGCTCATTTCTTATCAGTGAGAGATAATAATTCACCAGACCATTTAGCCCGAAGGTATGTGAACTAAGTAATGAGGCTGCATAGGGTTCCAGTGTCCATTGTATCAACAAGGATCCTAGATTTACTTCGAGATTCTGGAAGAGTTTACATTCAACTATGGGTATGAAATTAAACTTCAGTATTGCATTTCATCCTCAAACAGATGGACAAAGTGAGAGGACAATCAAGAATATTGAGGATATGTGCAGAGAATGTGTATTAGAGTTTCAAGGAGCATAGGATTAGTATATAGCTTTAATTGAGTTTGCATATAATAACCACTATCACAGTACTATCAGAATGGCACTGTATGAGGTGCTATATGGTAGAAAATGTCGTTCGCTTCTGTATTGGGATGAAGAGGGTCTGAGAATCGTAGAAGGCCCAGAACTGATATAAGATACTGTGGATAAATTGAAACTAATCTGAAGTAGAATTAAATCAGCTTAAGATAGACAGAAGAGCTATGTGGATTAGTACTAAAAAGATATGGAATACAGTGTAAGAGACAAAGTGTTTTTGAGAGTATCACTTTAGCGATGAGCGTTGAGGTTCGGTAAAAAGGGTAAGCTAAGTCATAGATATATTAGTCCTTATAAGATCATTGAGAGGATAGGACCATTGGCATACATATTGGTCTTACCGAATGACATGTCTCAAATACACAATATGTTTTATGTGAGTATGCTCAGGAGATATCGATCTAATCCAATGCATGTATTACCGGCTCAAGAAATTGAAGTTGCTAGTAATTTAAGTTATGTTAAGGAGCCGATCAAGATAGTGAGATATCAGACAAAACAATTGAGAAACCAGGAAATTCCATTGGTGAAAGTCCTTTGGAAGAATCACTCGAGTGGAGAAGCTACCTAGGAAACCGAGGAGCATATGAGGAATTTCGAGGACGTAATTTTTTTAAAGAGGCGAGAATTATAACATTCCATTTTCCCATGCTAAAGGTTAGAACCCTAGAATATTGTATATGAGAGATAATATTGAGAAGTTAGAAAGTGCATTTCATACTCATGCCTAATATAGCATAGACACACACACGTGAATCTTAATTTTTGTACACATTAAAATGATTGTACATGCATTCATTGACATTTTCTGGGTATAATTGATTTTTATGTGATTATGATATAAATTGTGGATTAATTATCTTGGAAATTGATTTAGGGAATGTGAATATTAATTTAGAAATTTTGGTAAAATTTGAGAAATTTTTGAAATTTTGAGTAATTTTAGAACAAGGAAAAATGCCAAATGGCAAGATAATTGATAAATGGTAGTAGAAATAAATATTGAATGACAGTAGGAATAATTGATAAATGACTTTAGGATTTAATGACAAGGGTCATTGAATATTAGGAGACAATTAGAGTAAAAATTGGAGACAAATATACTAGTTATTAATAAGGGTCCAAATGGGACCACAGGAAGGTGACAAGTGGCAGTGACAAATGTCACTACCAGTCACCACTCAATCCCACATGATTTTCCTCTAGTGAAAGACAAACATTTCATTGTCTTTCACTTGTTAATTTCTATCATTTTCTTCATTTCTTTCTTCTTCTTCTCCTTCTCGATTTTTCTCACCAACCTCCAATGATGTTGAACCTAGCTCTCATCTTTCACTTGTTACTTCCATTTTGTGTCCTCATCGTCTTGCCACTAGAAAACCTAATCCTTCTAACCTCCATAATGATGTTCGTCTGATGCATGGAAAGTAAGGTTCACGTGAGTTTGAACAGTTTAGAGTTTTTATCAAGTAAGTTCTACTTTGATCTTCTTGGGTTATTTGAATATGAAACAAATATGGTGACTATTTGATTTTAAATGATCTTGAGAATAGTGATCAATATACATGTGCATCATGGATGAAGAATGGGAATATTGATGTCATGTTTTTGAGTATATAATGAGTAATAATTTATGAGGTGTTATAGGGATGTTTTTGGGATAGAATTATAATGTGAATGATGTATCAAAATGATCAAAAATGTTGAGGAATAAATAGATATATAATTATGATATAATTATGACTAGTTTTGTGTTTATGATTAACAATGAAATTGAGTTGTGTTAAAGATATTTGTAAGATGAAATAGGTATAAAAATGGTGCTTGAACTAGAGTTGAAAGTTGATAAATGAAGAGATGTGATCATGTCATATTCTTGTGTTAATAACAAAAGTGGGGAATTGATGAATGAATATGTGTATGTTGTGTTCTTAGTTGGAGAGTATGAGACCACAGATTATAGGTTGTTATGTAAATGTTTCAAATTGGTAATTAAGGTAGAAATAAAGAGATTGTAAATCCTAAATGATGAATTATGAAAATGAATTGTTTGATGCTTTATGAAAAGGTTAAGTGAATGATGATGAATTAAATGAGTGAAGTTTTGAGACTTAATACAATAAATACGGTAATTGAATTAGTATGAAATGATGTTGCATTAGAAGAGGTGAATTTTGTAAAATTTAGAGTGAAATTGAAGTTAAAATATGTATTGAATTCGTGTTAATGGAGGAAGAAAATGCAGGGCAGGATCGTGGCCCTCACCCCACGATCGCGGCCTGGCTAGAATACGGTTCTGTCATGATTGTGGTAGGACCACCACAATCGTGGCTAGTCCTAGAAGTTTCTATCACGATCGTGACATAGACACCACGATCGTAGGCAAACATATGGAGTATAAGGTTGTCTTTTAAGTGAGGTTTGAACCAACAAATGTTAAGGCACTTCCTTATGATGTATTTAGGCTTGAAAGAGGTCTTGAATGAACGTAGTTGATGATGAGTGAGGAGATTAAAGTGAGTAAAGTGTATTAGATAATAAAGAATGATTGAAAGATGTTATTGAATGATTATGACATGTGTATTAAGGAAATGTACCCAGGATTGTCATTGAGCATACATTGTACTTAACATATATACATATATGCATAAATGAGTACTTATGTGATTGTACAAAGTTGTAATGTGTGTAAATGTATGTTGCATGATATCGACGAGCAATTAAAGCGACAATATCTAGACGTTGCTGGGACTTCAAGGCAATAGCTATCTGGAGCAAACTGAGAGTAACCCGGATGGTCTCATATTGAATATTTGTTTTGTTTAAATTCTATACTGAATTATTTTGTGATGTGAATATGTTGATTCCGAACATTGAATGTCCGAGGCGTTTGATGCATGAAAAACATATTGGAAGTGCTCATTGTATGTGAATTTGACAAACTAAATGTTACTTAACTTAATTGTTGAATGGTGGACCAAAGTTCAATTAAAAATATTAATGTGAATGTGAATGTGAAAGTGAAAAATTGAGCACAAGTGATTGATTGAATACATGTGATGCATTTCATTACATTAATGTATGATAAGATAAAGGCAGTTATGAATGGAGTCGCCAGTGAAAAAGAGCTTAAAGCTCAGAATGTGGTAAGAGCCTCTAGCTCACTATGTATAATGAGTTGTGTATCCCCAATGGATAAGGGATAGTTATTAATAAGTGCGGTATCCACAATGGATATAGGACAGTGAAAAAGGCGCTCGGTCATAACAACGTAATAATTGAACGTGAGTCTCGTGAGCATTGCATATACATGTGATATGTATGTTTAATTGACTGAAATGTAATGTTTAAATTGTTTTTAATGAGAGATGTGAAATAGTGAATAAAGTGATATATGATGTTATATGATGAATTGGTGAAATTTTATATAAATTATATGATGATGTGAATTGTATGTGAATTGAATATGAATTGTTGCTTTATGTGATATGAGTGAGCCATCGATGATGGGTAGCTCACTAAGTTCGCAAAACTCATCAAAATTGCAACGTTGACTATTAGGTAAGAGAGAGGTGACTTAGATGATATAGAAGAAACCTAGCACTACTTTTGGATAAAAGAAATGGCTCAACGGTTGGTCAGCTGAGACTGAAGGATTTAGATAGATTTTTGTATAATTCCTTTTTTCATGTACAATGTGTAAGAGACCAATAAACTCTGATTAGCTTTTGATATTTTAAATATATGGATGATGTTGAAATGCTACAATCTACATTTTGTTTATGAAATGAAATGAGGAATTGAGTTTTAGACATTGAGTATGGTGTTTTAAATTATGATACCATGAGATAAGTGAAAGTGAATACTTTAGTGCATTGCTTCTACCCGGCATGTGCATGAATGTCTGAAGGACGTGCGGGCACGTTTCGGGTGGGAGTGGGGTGCTACAAAATGGATGGTGAATGTGCACAGATTTTAGGAAGCTTAAATTAGCTACTGAATAGGACCATTTCCCATTACCCTTTGTAAATCAAATACTAGAAAGACTTGCTGGTAAATCATGTTTTTTGTTTTTAGATGGTTTTTCATATCACTACCATATAGTAATTGCTTAAGAAGATTAAGAAAAGACAACCTTACATACCCTTATGGAAAATAAGGCTTTATGCAAATGCCCTTTGGTTTTGTACTGCTCCAAGTACATTTCAAAGATGTATGATGAGTATATTTTGTGAATTTGAGAATTGCATTGAGGTATTCGTTTATAATTTCACTGTTTATGTATATTCATTTGATGGTTTCTTAAATCAATTATATAAGGTTCTCAAAAGATACATTGAAACAAATTTGGTATTAAACTGTGAAAAATATCATTATTATTGATCAAAGCATTGTTTTGGGACATGTAAATTCATCTAGGGGCATAGAAGTTGATAAAGCAAAGGTTGATTTAATTGTAAACTTACCTTACCCTATAAATGTTAAGGAAGTTCGATCTTTTCTTGGACATGTAGGATTTTGTCACAGGTTTATTAAAGACATTTCAATTATTGTTATACCATTAGCAAAGTTGTTACAAAAAGATGTTCCATTTTAATTTGGAAAATAATGTCCACATGCATTTCATAAGCTCAAGGCATTATTGACATGTATTCCTACTATATGGCCACAAAATTGGGATATACTATTTGGGACATGAAGTAGGAGCTGTTTTAGGCCAAAGGACTAGAAAACAATGTCATGTCATGTATTATACTTCAAAAACATTAGATGTTGCACGGTGCAATTACCCTACAACTGAGAAGGAACTTTTACCAATTATTTTTGCTTTAGATAAATTTAGATCTTATTTTATTGGCTCTAAAGTTATTGTGTATTTGGACCATACAGTATTAAAATACCTTTTGACAAAGAAGGAGTCCATACCAAAGTTGATACAATAGATTTTGCTACTTTAAGAATTTGATTTAGCAATAAGAGATCGAAATGGAACAGAAAATTCAGTGAAAGATCACTTAAGTCAGTCAGCAAGGGATGAAGATATTTTACCTATTTCTAAAACTTTGCCTAATGGAAAATTACTCCAAATAAAAGGTATAGTTCTATGGTATGTTGACCTTATTAATTATTTAGTTGTTATAACTTTACCTAACTAGATTAGTAAGTATATAAAGTAAAAGATAAGGAATGAGGCAAATTATTATGTTTAGGATAAACCTTATTTTGAATGTTCTGCATCGATAAAGTTATTATACTTTTTTTGCCAGAGGGTTAATATTATTTTTTCTTAACTTTTTGCTAAAATTATGCATATAGAGGTCACTTTGGTCTTAAAAATACGGTTAGAAAGATTTTGAATACTGGTTTATATTGGGAAACTTTATTTAAATATTTTTATTTATTTTGTAGAAGTTATGACAAGTGCTAAAAAACAGGTATGTTGTCTAATAGAAACAAAATGCCTCAAAACCCCATTCTCATAGTTGAGATATTTGATGTATAGGGCATTGATTTTATGGGTCATTTTCCTTCATCTCGTAGTTTTTCTTATATACTCTTAGCAGTTGATTATATTTCAAAGTGGGTAGTAGAAAAAGCCACTAAGACTAATGACTTTGTAATTGTTGAGGGCTTTGTAAAATATAATATTTTCAATATATTTAGAGATTTATGCACTATTATTAGTGATCTAGGTAGTCACTTTTGCAACAGAGCAGTGACAGTTATTATTAGTGATCGAGTAGCCACCATGTATCATTCATAAAAAATAAACAAGCAAAAATATCAAATAAAGAAGTGAAATCCATTTTATAACAGATAGTGAATTTGGGGGGAAAAAAGGATTGGATCTTATATCTAGATGATGCTCATTGACTTTACGGTAAAGCCTATAAAACACTTATAGGAATGTCCCCTTAACGATTAGTTTTTGGTAAAGCTTGTGATTTACCTATAGAGATCGAGCATAAAGTTTATTAGGTGGTACAGTGTTGTGACATGGATTTAGACAAATCTGGGGAGGCAAGAAAACTACAATTATAAGAATTAAAGGAACTAAAGTTAGATGCTTATGAGAATTCAAGAATTTATAAAGAGAAAATCAAATTGTTACATGATAATGTAATCTTAATGAAGCAATTTAAGATAGGAAAGAAAGAGTTATTATATAATTCTCATTTAAAGCTCATAACAAGTAAGTTACGTTCTAGATGAATTGGTCCTTCTATTGTCACTAATGTATTCACTAATGTATTTTCTTATAATGCAGTGGAAATAAAAAGTTTAGATACCAGAAAGATCTTCAAGGTAAATTCACATAGATTAAAACCATTTTATGAGGATATGCTGATCTCAAGTTTGATGGATATTTATTTGGAACTTCTATGATAAATAAAAGATTGAGAAAAAAAGGCTCCGTTGAGCATAACAACATTAAACAATTATGTTCTTTAGGAGGCAACCCAAATATGATAATTTTATTAATTATATTTTAGTTATTTATAGGTTTCATTTATTTGCTTTTGTGTAGTTTTTTTGTTAGTTTAAGGGGAAAATTAGGTCTTAAGTTTCAAATAGCTAAAATTCATAGGGTAAGATCATGCTTTATGTGTTGGACCCCGATTTCTTCTTCAATATGTTTGGGATTAATTTTATTATTTTGTTGTGATTAGGCTTTAATTAAAAT